>JAPYYW010002073.1:0-23059 GCA_030522545.1 Cremastinae sp. A BG-2022a | reverse complement strand
ATCGCTGGCTGAACTTTCAGGATTCTACTGGTAATTCTGGTTACTGGTAGTTTAGCCTCGAAATATTTTTATACTCAAAAGAATGGAATAAAATGCAAAAAAGTGGAAAAAAGCAAATGTAATTTGGATTAAATTTCGTTTGTCTAAGCTTATTTGTAGTCTTTTCTGAGGTAGGGAACGTGTGAGAAACAAGAGAGAGAAAGAGGCAGATTGCTGGCTGAACTTTCAGGATTCTACTTACTCGTCTGTAAATGCGTTGCACGTCCTCCATGACCTGATTGAGACGACCCACGAGATGAGTACTGTAGACTTCCGAGAGTGCGGCGTGATCTCGGCTCAGTGACTTTGTCTCGTTTACCAATTGCTGCCAGCACGCGTAGCTCGAGAAAAGGGGCCACTGTTCTCTTCTAAGAAATCAACGGAAAGTAAAAAAAAATTACACTCAACGAAAACAACAAAAAATTTTGATAACGAGAGAGCTGGGTCAACGAACTACGACTATATGATTAGGACTCTCATCTAATTATATCTGTTATTTCCCCTCTATTCTGTTCACATAAATTAAAATCTCTATATACTGATTTCGTTAGAGAAGCTTTACTTAATTTTCCTGATACACTTTCCTTTTGTCTACAAAATCATAAAATAAAGTTTGATGTTTAACGTTTACATTTTTTTGGCGGCACTCGATAATTTTCCAGTATTTTGTAAACAATATTAGAATACATATTTTAAACCGTTTAGCGAAACGTTCATCTAAACTGATTTTAAATTTAGAAGAAATTTGACAGAAGTTTTTTAAATATGATTTTAGATTGAATGAATAATTGTTTAAAAAATTGAGCAATTACATCTAATTACAACTGTTATACAGATTGAAATTTCTATCATGAAAAAAGTCTAAACTACATTGTTACATTACTAGAATTATCGTAAGCCTCAATTTCATAAAATTGTATACAGTTATGTAGCAAATTTGTAGACGTATAGGTACACTTTATTTTATAGTAAAATGTGAAATGACATATCAATCAATTGATAATAGGAATCTTCATTTATAGAAATATTATGTATCCTTGTTTCAAATATTTTCTTTTTTATCCTAGAATCCTTTTTACCAATAACAATTATTTCAGTATTTTCAAAATAAAAAAATTACTCACTTTTGTTTTTGTTCTTTGTGTCTGAGCTGAATACTCCTGGCCATCTTGTCGAGTGACTTGCTGTAATCGAGCTCGAGCTCGGCCCTTCGCCGAAAGAAGTCCTGAAGCTCGGCGACCAGGGCAACCTGGGACTCCATACGAACGTCCAGACATCTCAGCTGCTCGTTCAATTGCAGCCTTATGTCTGCAAACAGAAAATTATCAAGAAAATCTTTAGAATTGAAATTCAAACGAACGAAACATCGTTGTTGTTGAATTATTATTATTATTATTATTATTAATCGATGTCTTCGCCACGAGCACGCGTTTCCTCTCGAAGTGGCTTCAATGGCTTTTGCCTGCTCTCGGACAGATGGTCAGGGAGACAATGCGAGAGGAAGAGAAATTTTTTTTTTCTCCCTCTCAACTTTTTTCATTTTCCTTTTTTTCCAACGTGCGTATATCGAAGCTTGTGCGTACGAACGGGAATAGAATAATAATGAAAACGGATTGCCAGTCATTCGTAATCGAGCGAATTGGCCCGACGCCCGCGCGCACTCGAATCTCATCTCTTTTATCCTTGACTGATTGGCTGACGTATAGATCCTCTTTATCGTATCAAATAATACACGTCCCTCCAATATTTCGTGACTCGTTAAATTTTCGTCGCTTGACTTTTATCCTCCACGTTCTTTCATCTGCCTATAGTGTGTGAAACCGTCTAGGACTTTTTATTGTTTCTTATTTATCGTGATTGTTATATTTTTATTAAAATAATTTATTGGAAAGTTCGATATATGTATTTTAGGATTTTTTAAACGTCAAAATTTAGAATATGACCTTACATTTTCAATTCAGTCAATCTTCATTTATCACTATTCATCATAATTCGTTCATCATTCATCATAATCACACGACTATTCATATTTTTCCTTTTCAGGAGTTAGTTAAGTAAAAAAGGAAAAAAAAATGGTGAATGATTTGAATATTTTTTGACGAATCGAGCGTCGACCTCGACCCGACAAATCAGCCTAACAAAAATATGCGACATTCGTTCGTCGTATATAGTTATTCCTTTTTGCTATCGGGCGCAATCTTGTCTCCCCCGATTTTTCTTCTTGGCCGTTCGAGCGGCTTTTTTTTCGTCTGGCTTTCTCTCTTCTCATCGGCGAACGCTGCCAGGCAATTCCGAGGCTTAATCTCATCAATTGAACTTTCCCATTTCTCTCAATTCGTTAATCGACTTCTCGCTATGTTTAACGTCTATTATTAAACGCTGGGACGTTAGATAAAATTATAGGAATAAGAGACGCACACAGACGCGAGATTCTCGGCTTGTGTTTTTTAATGGGATAAGTGGACGGCGCGTATCTTGACTCGTCCATCCTCGAGACGATGCTTCCTTCGTACTTCGTTACAGATAATCGGCGTAAAACTCTTCTATCATTTTTACTACACATTTTCATCCCCTTTATATACTTTTTCGTTTCCCTTTAAGGTATGTTCGTCATGCGGTGTATAGTGAAATTAAAAAATTCTATACAAACGAATAGGGTTTAAAACGCAATATTTCAATTCGTATCGAATCTTAAGTATCAAGTATCGAATCTTAATAACGAGATATGACGAAAAAATAACGTTATTTTTATGCAATGATACGATAAAACTCTATGAAATTCCAATTCCTGAAATCCACTTTTTAAATTACTCAAAATTTTTATACTGATGTTGTGAATGTACATATCAATTTTCATATTTTCTACAATAAATGAAACATGGAATTTTTAAGTACTGACGAGACAATTATTTTAATATTTTCTCACTTTTCATTCTATCATTTATCTTTTATTCGATACTTTTTCGTACGTATACAATTTTACGAAAAATTGAATAAAAATGTATTAATTGTGATCGTGCATTCTCAAGTTGTCTATTTCATTTGTTTATTTAGTCAAATTATTCTTTAACGTGCTTCAATTTTTAGCGGATTGTTCGTTTTGTTACTTTATATCGGTCGGTGTTTTTTTTTATATCAGTTACTTGACTTGTCGACGATTGTCTGCGACAAGTCGATTTGTTTTCATCTCGAATCCCCCGAGGCCCGAAGAATCGAGACATTTTTATTTCTCAATGCACGACGAGTTCCCCGCGAGCTCTTCTCCGGCCAGGGCTCAGCGGAAGTACACGTCGTATAATTTAACAATTGAAGTGCACTGCGAACGAGATTGGTGCGCATACACGCACATTACGGTGAGTGAATACGAAATTGACGGATCACGACTGTCTGCGCTCAATGACCGGCGTAACATGCAGTCGAGCTCTATTATGCCGAAGAGCACCTGTTGGTTATACATATAGAGATGTTTGCCTTTTTCTAATCGAAAACAAAGTACGAAAAAATCATTGGAATTATTTTTAAATCAATAAATACACAATTTTCCATTTTCTTGAATTTTCCCTTTTTTCTCTTCCTCAATTCATCACTTTAAGAATTCCTGAGCAAGAATTTTTAAAATGTATCAATTGGATAAATTTTTAGAAAGTTGTTGCTAAGGAAATCGTTATGCTGAATGGTTCAAGAGTTACCAAACTCCAAAGCTGCAGAGATTTAACATTACTTCTCATGGAATCATTCTGCTCTGAATAGGAATTAAGGTATAATTTTTTTCAATAAATTTTTAAGAGTATACATTTTTATAGATGGCAATTTCAAAACGTTTCACTAAACTATTTAAAATAGACGAAATATGCTCAAGGTTCCAATTGTTAATCTATAGCTATATAAGACACAAAAATATTCCAACGTTTTAGAAAGAAGGCAGAATCCGAATTTTAAGAATTAATTGTCATTAATTATACTTTTTGTTAAGTATAGCTTATATATCCTTAATTTATTTGTACAAAAAATAGCATTGTTAAAATTTTGTTACAATGCGTAAAGCATTATTTTCTTTTGATAAAAAATATTGTGTAAAGAATTTAATTGTAAAGAAATTGAGAATATGATGATTATGAAATAAATTTGAGACTTTGTCTGTGAGAATGAATGGTGTAATTAGAGAGGAAATTAAGAGATAAATATTTTTGATAATAAAAATATTGCAGGAGTAAGAATGGACAGGATGGGTGCGTTCACCCTAGGTTTTAGTCAACGTGCGAGAACAATTTGAGAACTCGGTTCGAGGGGAAGGAATGTCTCCCGAAAGATAATGACTATCATCATAATAAATTTTCGTCCCCACAAAACGTTCCCGCAGGGCGACGATACCAAGAGCTGTCGTTTATACTTTTCTTTGTAAATTGATTAACCTCGATTGCCAGAACAATAAAAATTTCATTTTATAATTTCATTTTATAATCATCCTTTTGTAGAAATTAAAGCTCACATTGAAGCCGATTTTTTGAAAGGTAAAACGATCGAGCAAGCCAAAAATTTATCTTAATATCATTATTTCTATCTTTTTATTTTAGAACTGAGTATATTTTTAAAGTACAAATGCAGCAGTGTGCGCAAATTATTATAAAAATACGTGAGATCTTATGTGTTGCCATTTATAAAATATTTGAGATTATCCTTGCTCGAGGGCGTGATTGAAAAGTACGAAAATCAATATTTTTGTACTCCAGCGGGTCCTTTGAGAGGCCTCTATACCGCAGATATGTGAAAATCCAAGGTAAGCTCGGGACGCCAAGCCCGCGAGCCTGGATATATTCTGGGGGATATTCCCACCCGGTGAAAAGGGTTGTGGCGTACTTCGAAATCGGGCAATACGACTCCCAAGAGAGTTTGGCTTCGGGAAAAAAATACAAAACAATTTATCAAGCTCTCTTATCGCCTGTCTTTGCTATATTTTTGTTTCACTTTTTTTTTGTATTTTTGTTTCACGTTTTTGTGGAATCTCTTTTTTTCCACTGAAAGAGGGATAAAATGGTGATGACAAAAAATTCTCTCTCAACTCTCAAAAAGTGATGTTCAACAGAAAGCAAAAGGCTCTCCGATGATCGCTGAAAAAGAGCCCTGGCGGCCCATTCTCTCTCTTTCTCTTTCTTTCTCGATCCCCATGTGCGCCACATGTCAAATTCACGTGTTCCGAATTATCGCTTCTAAGTGCCAGAGCAGAATGTCTCATAAAATTTTTACTGCTCCCAGGGAGAAACAGAACTCTCGAGAAAACGAATTCATTCCGATAGAAAAGTTCGCGGTTTTATTCCACTGTAAAGTTCAATAGACCGAGATTGAATTGCATTTATAAATCGCGATTTTATACTCGACTCTCTCTCTCTCTCTCTTACAAATTTCGTGCTACGCGTGTGACATGAATTTTTTCACGATCCTTTAAACATGGCGCAATGAATTTACGGAATATTTTGTATATATATACAATCAATAAATATTTATTGCCTACAAGTCATTAAAGTATATCGTACTCAATAAAAAAATTCAATTTGCTAAAGTTCCACATAAAAAAATTGTAATAAAATTTGTATCATAAAGTTCCGGACATTTTTTGGTAAAAAAAATCGTTAATCATAATATTCAATGGCACTTCATCAATATCGTGACGTTTATATAATTGTTTTAACACTTACTTTTGTGTTTTAATAAATGTTTAATGATATGCGAATTGTGGCAGATTTTATAAAAACGTTGCGACAATAAATTATGAAAAAAAAATGTATCTATGACTATCTATTCGAGAGTGAAATAGATGAAATAAGAAGAAAAATTGAAAAAAAAGCCAGTGGACGACTGTCTACGCCTTTGACATTTGCAACGTTATTTTTCATCTCGAGAAGAAATGCCAAGGCGGGCTAAGACACACAAAGGGCAGCTGAGTATAGTATCTCGTATGGAGGAAGGTCTTTGAAAAAGGGCTCGATTGTTGGACCGGAAAAAGAGAAAGAATAGAGAGAATAAGCAGAGAAAAAGAGGGGATAAACTCGACATCCCTCCGCGCCGCTTCGCGCTCGATATCGATTTTTCGTCTCCGTTCCTCTCTCGCGCGTACCTCTACGTTCCACCCCCCAATGATTCATCAACAGGGCGTCCCGGTATATATAGAACGGACACGTGTGGTCGTGAACTCGAGTGGCCACGACGCGAAGTGGCAACGATCCGTTGCTCTGCCACCCCGGAGAAAATCCCACCGACCCTGTCTCCAATCGGACACGCGCCTCGCGCGAGTAATCGAGTCGAAAAAAAAATCACGTTTTCCGAATCACCATTTGTTATGCTCGTGATATAATTGCAGTAGGGAGGGAATACTTTTTTCTCGTGTATTCTCTGCTTATTTTTCGAGAAAATAAGAAAGGGCTTTGAAGAGATTTTGTTGTTGTTGGGGAATCGTGCTGCTTCTCTCAATAACTGATTATTATCTCTAAGACAATTTATAAAATATCTAACAGAACATATTCTGTTTATGTTTCATTTTATATTCTAATCGATTGAATTTTAAATACTTTCAATAATTAAAGAAATTGCGTTGAAAGTTTGTAGTGAATAAGACATAATATATAATTATTTTGTTGAAAATTGGCCTTTATCTTCGTTATAGTTTTGGAAAATTAAACATATATATATTTGCTATATTCATATTGAATATTTTTTGCGTTTATTTTTTTTATTTGATATTTTTCTAAATATATATATGTAGTTGTATTTTTCATGAGGTATAATTAGATAAACTTTTGATTTTCATTATTAGTATACCTATTATTTATAAGTATCTGCAAATAAGATTTAACAGAGGTTTCATTATTGAGATATGTGGTGTAATCATTTGCTTAAAATAAAAGGAGAAAATTAATTCTAAATTAAAAACAGAACAATATGAGAAAATTTTCTTTAATTGTTATTTTTTTAAACAATATCTATGAATCTAATAATACTTTTCATTCAGAATTTTTTAAACTACTATTTTATATTTATTTTAAAAAGTTATTAATAAATATTTATACCAGAGTATAAATATAAACTTGATTATGAAGCATCAGTGCATGGTTAAATGCGACATATACGAAAGTAAAAAAGATATGCGATCCGAAAATGAAAATCGATGAATTTGAAATTCTTTTGTCGTTGTGATATTTCCTTTGAAATATCGCGTAAATTTAATGTTATTTTTCAATTTTAATTCTGTAATCAATGCTTTGTTTTATTTTTGTTAAGTATTTATAAATAAATACACATGCACGAGAGTAAATATAGATCTAATTATGGAAGGGGGGTCGGATGTGACACAGAAATAGGGAGAGAAACATCAGAGGCATGGGAGTTGAGCGACACACGCGATGGAAGTTGGTTCACCCCTCGTACGTTTTTCGTGCTTCGCGAACAGAAGGTAAGTACACATTAGTCATCGATGTGAAAGACCGGAGGTTGGGTTGTCGATGCGCCAGGAGGCAGTCACGATCTCCGACGAGTGCAGGAAACTAACAGGAAGCGACTACGGAAAGAGGCGGCGACTTTCTGTTTTTTATGCTACTTTTGCATTCGATATACGAAATTCATTCATGTAGGAAAAATCCTGATTTTTCGTTGAATTACTATCTTTTCATTCACATGCTAAATTGGGTAAAAAATGAATAGGCCTGAAGAAAAGAAAAAAATTTATACGAAAATGTGAAAAATTTGTTAATCCATCGAAGATTTAAATTATGACATCGAAGGGAAAAAAAAATTATTAAAAGGTTGTAAAAATGTAGACTTTTCAAACAAAAAACCAAACAGTTTGATAAATCGAATAAGTCGAGAGTTTGAGAAAAGATGTTGAAAAATGATACCGAGAATGCGGCAGCGTCAATACTAAAATTGATCCTCGCTGATTCGAGAATAGCGCGAAGATCGCGAGAATTGGGTCGGAGAAAAAATATATTTTCTCATCGAGGGCGGAAGCGTGGAACGATTTTTTGCTGCTTTTTTTTCGTCCGGAGGCCGAAAAAGCTCGATGAGCGAGGAGTGCTCGACTTTTTGCGATCTCTCTGATGAATGGGGGATCTCTCCTTCTTTTTGTCTCGATTCGGGTAGAAAGCGCGCCGAGAGACGCGAGAGGGGAGAAAAAAGGAGGAAAAGACCGAAAGGGGAGCCGCGGGCGTTTCGTTGGCCATATCATGGGGAAACCTGATGGTCGCGCGCGCTACGAGCAAACAAAGCGCAAAAAAGATAGACTTCTTCTAAGCGAAATAACTTTACGAGCGAATGAACGGCCATCAGCTATTAATTACCATAGACAAACGACAGAAATCGCTATTAAAATATTATTAAGAGTTACACGAAACGAATAACAAAAACCAATAATGAAAATATAATTACACCTTATAGCGTTGAGAAATCGATTCGAAGAGCATGACTTGATTATTTTTCGAACTTCATTATAATCCAATCAGAAGCCTTAAATGTTTTGAAGAATAGACCATAAAACCCAAGTAAAAAGATAATTACTAACTTTCAATTCGTAAAATTCAGACGCTAATTTTGCCAAGAATACATTGCGAATTTGTCGTGCTTAGATAACTATCACTTAGCAACTTTAGTGCGTAAAATTTATCAAAAATTTTAATCTTTTTCAATTACTGTCTATAAAAAATAAACCAATTATAATCTTTATAAATCGTAGACGAAAAATGCAATGAATAAGCTATATAATTTATCACTGACTATAAAATAAGTTGTAATTAATTAAAAGTAGTTGAAAAGACACACGAAGAAGTGTTTTAAATGAATTTAGTATATCAAATGAAATTTCATACGTATACAAAGGCACACGATAAAATAATTAAAAACGTCAATTAACATTATAACATAATAACGAAATGTAAAGTAAAATAATAATGAAGAACAAAATGAAAGGGATATCAAATGATATAGCGAGGATGAGTTTTTCTGATGGCCTCGAATCCACAGGCGACCACCCCCGCGGACACGTGAAAAAAAATGTATAAGTATGTGTGTATGTATATGTGCGTGGGTGTACTGGCCCCCTTATTTTTGCCTTTGACTGCATCTCGGCTTTCATCCGGCGTAAAGTTTTTCGGGGTGCGCCCGAAATACGAAGACATCAAGGCCTTTCATTCGACGCTCATGCCCGAGAGCCCGAACGTCTAACCAAAATTACGAGTTTAACGTTTTCACTTCTCAGAGTCTTCTTTGCACCCCCACCAAATTTTTTTTTCTCGCGAAACGCGTGCGTAAATCTTTCGCTCTTCTTTCTTTTTTCTCCTCATCTCCCTCTCTCTCTTTCTTGCGCTTTTTATTTTCCTTCGACTCTCTTATATTTCGGGAATTTTTCTTCCACGCAACGTTTGACCTCGATTTTTGAAAAAATAAATCGATCGCCGTCGTAATTCCATCGATTACCGAGAGTCACGTCATATTTCTCTTCTTTGTAAACAATTCGACGAAAATTTTCGGGGTTTCGTTAATTTATCAACAATGCCTCCAAAATTGAATCATCCCGAAATTAATATTTTATATCTCGAGCGAGAAAATCTATTTATTTTTACGAGCCTGAAAAATGAATAAAGTAAATGAACTATAACACAAAAATTATGAAAACGTAATATTATAATACTATGTATTATATAAAAATACAGCATCTTTAATTTAAAAACGACAATTCAACAATTTATACGTTATTTTATCAAAAATCACAAAAATAAAAATGAAAATAAGTAAGATCCAGCCAATTAGCGAGAACTTGCGATGAACGGCGAATAAAAAGTATATGAATAAACGAGATAGGATCGTTTAATCTGTCTCTGGAGAAGAAAGTGCATCCGACGTGCAAAAAAAGTTCGACACCGGCGTTGGGGAGAGTTTTCGTCTCGTAGACTGTCTGTGTTTATTTTCTACGTATAAACTCTACATAGATTATTCATGACTCTTTTTCGGGCCGCTTTCGGAGCAAAATTTAAAGAGAGAGCGAAGAGGGAGAGGAGAATAAAGGGTTTTCTCATACATATACAAAATATATGAAGAGAAAAAAAATGTATAAAAGAAAAAGGAGCGATTGAAAAAAGGGAGTAATAAAGGAGCGAGGAGAGACGTTATCGTGACAGGCCACTCCTGTGGAAAATACGCCCATCCGATACACACTTTCGCTAAAAAATAAAAGGGGCGACCTCTGTCGTTTTTTTTAAAATTTTTTTTTACGATTTCAGAGAACGATAAGGTCTAGGCTGCATATTATTTGGTTCCTCTCCAGCGCCATCACGAAAATGCGCACGAAATTTGCAACAAGAAATTCGGGAATAACGTCTCCCGCGATGCAACGTCTCTGGCTCTCGTTTCGGGCTGCGAAAAAAAGACGAGGGTAGACCGACTTTGAAAGTCTAATTCCCCGACCCGACGTCCCTGGAAACCTTTCTCTTCGTTCTTTTTCATCTTCCAGGATAATTTGGACGATTCGATCGGAGTTCGCCGAATTCAAAGGCTCTATAGTCAATCTCTTTGGGAATTTATATATAAACTCTCTGAGGAGTATATAAATTTACTTCGCCGAGAACGAAACATTTTTTTCCAATATTCAAAATATTTTGTGCAAGTATTTATATAGGAAACAAATATTTAGTAATGAAAATATAAATATTATTACTGAATTATTGAATAAAATATGGCATAAGAAATGTTCATGAAAAAAAATTGAAAAAAAAATCAATTTTTATTGCACGAATGATTGATAAAAGTCAATGAACGATACGTTGAGTCTGATTGAATTGAAAATTGGTATAGAAAAATCAGTTATACGGTTTTTCTCTCGCTTCGTTTCGTTTTATCGATCAGGGTGCAAAATTACTGAATATTTCGTCGCGGGCGAGGACACGCGAGCTCGGTATAACGAGGCTCGAATCGTCCCCCATTCGTTCCTCGTCAATTATCACGGTGCGAGATAACTATCCCTCGATACAGAGGGAGGATGAAAGAACGGCTTTTGCCGACAGCCGAGCGCTCGTGCGTTGTCGCGATCGGACTCATGCGGAAACCCACTAAAGAACGACCCTTCGATTTTTCGCACGTTCACTTTTTCTTCCCTACCTCATACTTTCTATTCTCCCACAACGACTTTTCGAACCTTCGCACTTCATTGCACTATCGATTCTATCAAAGAGAAACCTTCTTCTCGAGCGCCCAACTTCGAGCCCTTTATTCTCCCCTTTCGCGGAGCAAACCGATTAATCGGCAAAAATTTCGTTTATCCATGCACCGATGAGAGAAAAACATGGTAGATCTTTTACTATATAGAATAAATTCTAATTATACTGATATTCATGGAACTAAATATAGTTTAAGGAGTATATGTATAGTATATAGAATATATGTAAGAATGTATAAGACAAAACTATAAAAGAAACCTTTACTTTACTCATTTGTTTCATACGAGATTTGTCTCGGCTATTCGTACTTTTCAAAAAAAAAAAACATATATTCAATTAATTTATACTCTTAAAATTTGGGCACTATTTGAATCGAAAACAAAAAAATTTATTCATATATAGTGGACCATCGACTATTGACTCGATAGATATATTACTTGTGTACTCGGTAATTCTATAGATTTTTTCCTCATCTCTATAAGAACATTATATAAAAAATTAATAAAATTAGAGTGTCTGTATGGTTAATCGTGCGAGATTGAAAATTCACACTGTATACTTGATGAACAGTCACCGTGTAAATTTGACATTTTCATATATCTCTCCTTAAGCTCGGTGACTATATAATGTATTGTGCTTATTGAAGAGCTAATTTTGGTTCCTAACAATTGTCACATTTTCAGGAACATTTCCAGACTTGACATTATTCCTTTGAACCTTCTTAAGTCCTGTGCTAAATATATTTCGTTGTATACTATAAAAAGATAATATACAATATTTAGCATTTAAATAATTAGTACAGTTGTCACTTTATAGTAAAATCTATATACTGTCGTGATTTTTCTCAGATTAGATTTTTCATTATAAACTAAAAATATAAAATTAACGACTGCGGATTAACAACTAACAAATTCTTCTTTAAAATAAAATAAAATGTAGTAAATAATCAAGCTGAAATTTACCTTTGCTCCAGACCTCTCGTTCCTGTCTGTGAGACGACAATTTGAACATTTTGAAAATATTGATGTTTTCATTAAATCTTTATGTAGTCAGTTTTTGAGACACGAGATGGGAGAGGTCTTTATCGCTTCAATTTTCATTTTTCGCGCGATTCACGTCACTGCATTTTTGTCACTTACTTTAACGGTCGATGTCAGATTTTTTTTTTATTTTCGTCGATATTTAAAACGTAAATCGCGAGAGTGAATTTGTTTGTCGCGAAACGCGGATATTTTTGGAACGTGTTAACCAAGACGAACGAAAAATCACCGTCGGGAAACGTTAACGACTTTTCTCTTCTCCGACGTCAACGATGACGATGACGTTCAATCACTGGGCGATTTTTTTCTCACTCTTTCGCAATCGGATTCTGCCAAGTGTCGCAAAAAAAATTTCTATCCCGTTAAAACTCATTTTCCGTCATTTTGCACTCGAAAGATTGAATTTTCAGGATTTTTGTACAAAAAACTTTAAAACTTGAGGCAATTTAAATTTTAAGGAACTTTTGTCAATTAAAAAATATTTATTCGTATACGAACAAACGTGCTGATTGTGGAAAAGTTTAATTTTGATGTTTGTCACTTTTCGTGGCGAGTTTCGGGACGGGAGTAGTCGATGGAAGAGTCGTGAAAATAATTCGTCGTCGTTCGAGCTCGAGGGAAACAACTCGTTTGTTTGTGTAATTATCGTTTCTCTAATAAACCGAAGGCACTGCCAACTCGGCAAAACTTGGCAAAGTAAGTCCCGAGCATGCGCGATTTATATTTCCACTTGCATCAAAATACGTCGTACAGTATTTCAAATTCGCACGAAAAATGAAAATTTGATTCTTATTCTCGCACTCAGAAGAATTTTATTCAACAATTTTCGTACATCCATTAATAAATTGTTATTATCCGGGAACAATCCTTTAAAATAGTGTTGTTTATTATTATTTTATAGTGATAATACAACTGAATTGATATAGATTTTGAGAAAATTTGGATAAATGAAAAATAAAAATTATATCTCGACGAGGATAATCAACGAAACCGCGAATCTAAACGAAATTATCGTCGAATGAAGTAACGGCGTGTAAAACGATCGATCACGCTATAAATAAATGTCAACCGGGTTCCATTCGCGGTTAGGCCAAGTGGACTGATTGACGCTCGAAATTGAAGCAAGAGTGACCACTGGAGTTCACGAATGTACACAAGTTTCGACGCCGAGAGTAGACATCCATGTGTTCCATTCCAATCAAATTTATCAAAATAATAACTCTGAACTATCCTTTTTATTTATATTATTTTTCTATTATTAAACTTACAAAAAAATAGGAAATATATGCAAAAATTATTTATAATATTTTGCATATGCAGATAACGAAAAAAGGAAAAATAAGAACTCGAAACGAAAGTTCTCTCATCTCTATACTCTGCGTTTGAACAGGGCGAAAATTAAAGCGATATGATACGACGTTGATGGCCGATGAAACAAACACGGGATCTCGGTGTGTCTTCGAGGATTCGAATTTTAAAAGCCCTCGACACGCACACGGGTAAATAAATTCGTAACTGGGAGTATACGTGAACGAGAAAGGAGATTAGCTAGGCTTTACCGCATCGCGTAACCGCCGGAGTTTACCGCGCTTACAGTTAACCTGCTATCTAACCGAATATACTTCATTCCTCATGTGCTCGAGCGAGAGCAGTACAAATCCTGCAAGCATTTGCACACGAGCCATTCCGAATGAGAGATAGATATTTTATATAAATATTTATCATAAGAAAATATATTTTTTTTAATAAATAAAATTACAATAAAATAGAAAAATAAAAAGTATTGTAAGAATTTTAGAAACACAGAAATTATATATAAAAGACTTTTTACAATTTTTGTATACATTTTGAAATAAGTATAAATTTATGTAACTTCTTTCTAGTCATTAAAAAAAAATTTTTTTAGATAATTAAATTTTAAAAAACAAAACTTACGACCTTATATGTGATAACGTTTATTCAAAATTTGAAAATTTGCATGGAATTAATTTTTTATAGTTACTTTTTTGTACAAATTTTTTTAAAAATAAATGAAGAATTTAGATAATAAAATGTAATAATTTTGTTTTATCTTCGAGTCAAAGAGTTGTCTCGCGTGGATGGACGTGATTTTTTATAGAAGAATAATGTCGGACTAACCCGCGTGAATCAGTTGGCAGCTTGGGAGATTTATGTACGTCTTACGATGAGTACATACAGGAATAAGCAAATAATACGAGTAATACATATGTACCGTGTCGAGTAACAGGTGTACGAGGAGAGAACTAAATCTTTTGTAGCTGCAAAACAGTTGTATACGCGTTTTACGATGAAGGCAATTTTTTTTCGTTGTATATATTGTTATAAAATAGCAGACGAAGAAAAGGTTTCATTAAGAACGTTTTTTTGCACATATGCACATTTTTCTTTCTCGAAAAAAAAAATCAGATGACACTTTTTTAAATATTCACGAACTACTGACTCTATATAAATTTTCCTTAGCATATTTTTTTTAATTTCTAGACATTTTGATAAGTCCTCTGTCATTTTATTGAAATGAAATTAAAAAATTAAAACGGTAGATTTTCATGAAATTTCGGAAAATAGGGTAATCAAGTATTCGTCTGCGGAATATAAAATTTTCATTGACCAAAGTTGAATTTAGCTCAGTGGCCGAGCTAATTCAATAGAAACTTTAAATAAAAAATTGAATAATGAACCGTGTGCGCCAACGTTAAATTTTATATACCCGTTTAATGTAACAATAGATTTTTTCATGCAAATTTATGCTGAAGTTTGAGGAAAAATGGAGAAAACAAGAACAAAACCGGCTATTTTACGTACGAAGAATATTGGAGAACGTAGAAGCGTTTGTCTGCGAAAACGAGGAAAGAGATTGGACGAAAAAAAGGAGCTCTCTTTCTTTCAAGGGAGAGTGCACGGCTAAGGAGAATTTCCGATAAGAAATGCGAACGGGAGTTCTGCCAAGAGGATTTGCACTGCAAAATGTATACGGGCGCAGAATCCAGCCAAAGAGATTACACGAACGATCGCGAAAATATCTCTCGAAAGAATGGCTCCGAGGAAAAACAAGGCGAATGGAAAAAAACTTTTAAAACTAAAGGCGTTCGTGAAATTCGTTAAAGCAGTTTTTGATTTGAAAATAAGATTGGAATAAGAAACTCCAAGGAAAAAGAAATCGGCGCGATATGAAACGATACGTTTAATCTTTTATAGGAGTACTTGTTTTATCGAGAAAAATTTAATTTTTTAAGAGTACCTTTTTAACATGAAAAATCGAATCTTAAATAACGAAAAACCAAAAAAAAATATGAAAATACAATACATATACTACGCTTGAAAGAATAACAAAAGTAACACCCACTATGATAAAAAGGAATAAAAATCAAGGAACCGATGCAACAAAAGTTCCTTCCACCCGATCACAGACTTTCAAAAAAGTATATAACTCGAATAGGAACAGTTACGAATAAAGTATGGAATAAAAATGATCAATAAAATGATGTAACGATGAAAAATGAAAATTTAGAGAAACGGAAAGATTTCCAGCGTTTCATCGAACTGCGCGTCGTTTCTCTCATCGTTATTCGATCGCACTCCGTTCTCCGAGACACTCGGTTCGTGGCACACTCGATTCGTCGCCATATTGGGAAGATCGCGAAAATCGGAAAACGATGCGACGAGCGTAAACTTATTGCCGAGACTCGAAGCCGCAGTTGCGGGCCGTGAGGACGCGACAATAACGCGAACCGCAAACACTGTAAGCGCAACTCCGATGTACGCACAGCTTGGAGGCTCTCTCGTTCCTCGCTGAATTAACCGCAATTACCCGGGGGCTGGGCCCACACGGAATACACATTGGCCTCGCTCTCTGCTTCCCCCTTCTCCCCCCCCCTCTCTCTCTCTTATTCCCCGCCGTTTTTCTTCTTCCTCCCCTCTCCCTGCGTGTGACATTACACGACGCAGGATGCGTATACAACCGAATGTAAAATTGTATCGCTGAATCTGACGGGCGAGAATCGGAGTAAAAATTTTGAACGGTATGTCAAAAAAGACTTATTCGAAACAAAAAATTAAAAATAAATTTCAGAAAAATTCGGTACGGGAATCAACGTTGGGTGATGCATCAATTTTTAGATGAGCCTCGACAATGTTTCGGGTATGCACGTAATTACGTTAAAATGGTTGTCCATGCTGGAAACAATGTATTATTGAACTCGTTAAAAATGTTAGAATGAACATGCTGATCAATTTTTAAAAAATCTCTCAGTCTGTTTAGGATGGAAGACTGTTCTATTGGTACAATGAAAAATCGAGTGTGCTTTGTATTAGAACCTGAACAATGCATTTTTTCTACTCAGTGTGCAATGTGCGGATATGCCATTGCAGTATATTTGTATGTTAAAAGTTCTAAAATCAGATTCGAAAACCAGTTTATTTTTGGCTCTTTCAAAACGATTTTAATATATGTCACAATTTTTTAATTATTATACCCGTATTGTTAAAAACAATGTTTAATCGAACATATATATATTTTTACTCCATCTCTACGCTTCGTTTACTTTTTATTATATTAAAAAAAAATAATATATTTTTAAAATTAATTTCGGATAATATATCAAGTTATTTTAACAATATTCCTAAAGGAATATTTTTTCTGATATATTGTATAAATGTGAACAAAGTTATAGTAATGCTAAAATAATGATTTAAGACGTACAAGGTAGAAGCAATCTTAAATTTTTTTTGAGAATTTGGCACGAATGCGGAAGTCATAAGTTTAGATTTGACCTGCAGTTTTCTATGTACATACACACACATTTTCATGTAAATGCAAACTTATGGCGTCGTGAGTCTAACAGTAAACGACGTGAAATGTTCCTCAACGTGAGCCTTTAATATTTATGTATACAAACGGGTGTAAAGGCAATTTCTTATGCATTCACAATAACGAAGGAAACGGTTTTATCCTGAAAGAATTTTCCAATAATTTTATTTTTTTTTCACTATTTTATTTTGCACCATGACGTGATTTTTAAACCTTATAATATATACCGTGAATCAAGTGCTTGAAAGATATCTGAAAATTGGTCAGATCCGCCATCACGAGAAACGTTGATAGTGAAACTGGGGTATGAGCGAAGCGATTTTTTGTTGAATGCGTAGGCCGCCTCGTGAGTGCATAATATTGCATTTAACCGAGTGGACGTGTGTTTCAGTCATCGCGATTTTGTTCGTTGTGTCCCTTTTTTTTCGCTGACTCGGATTTACATTCGTCACTACTACTCTCAACATCTGAAATATTTTTAAACCTCATTTTTTGAACAATTCCTCAAAAAGCTTGTCAGTTCGAGCTTGAGCTTTGATTTGTATGGTTAAAACTTTTTTTTCGATTTTACTCGCCGTCACCTTCCTTCATTTTTTTGTAGTGATTTCTTTCAATTTAATTCATCTTTGGTCATTCAGATTTTATAAGATGATCAAAATTATCATATTTTTTTTATGAAAATAAAAACTCAACAATTTACAAAATATGTTACAAGAGTTATTTTTCACGTATATAGTAATTTTTCATCTGTGTATTGTGAGACTATAATGAGTTTTTATCACGAGAGCCCCTGAGCGATTGAAGGTTTGAAACTTATACACAACCTCTAATAGTAATCCAACGAAATCGGTCCAAGGATAATCCCGAGAATATTCGTTCGTTAAGAGCAAGACTGGAACGTCGGCGAGTAGCGAAAAAAAAATGAAAATAAAAAAATCGAAGAAAAAGTATATAAGCACACAAATATAAATGCACAACAGTAAATTTAAGAAAGTCCACAATAAAAAAAAATGATATACTGACAATTCGCCAGTTCGAGAAGAAGAATAAAACGTGATGCGCTTGAAAAAACTTCGACGTTCTCCAAGAATAATAACAGCTGTTGAAACCAATTGGAAATATCGGCTGTTTTTTAAATCGTTTCTGACAGAAGCTTTTTGCTGTTTTTCTCCATTTTCGTCATTTTCACCTAATACATGATTTTTTTCGCGTGTTTCGTTTAGTTCCAATGATACGAAACAACTATCTCGATGCCTATGATTATCGTAAAATTAAAATAATGACTGCAAACGGCATAACGATGAGAAAAAGTCGAACAGAGCGTGTTTATTCTGAGACGCGAACGAGAGTTTCCCTGCGTAATTATTTACACAAATGAGAGAAAGTCCAGCTCGACGGGGATAGGCGAGAAAATAAAAAATCGAGCAAGACGTATCGAAGAAGAATGCGAATCGTATAAAAATGACAAATAATGTATCACGATGAAAATATCATACTTTGTAACTCATCGAAATGAATAAAGTATATTCCTGCTCGAGACTGAATGCGAAAACATTTGTCCGGTTTGTTTTGCGGTCGGTGCGAGCGAGCGCGTTACAAAGTTCTCGTGTTCGAGATGCGAGAAAGCTCCGAGCACTTATGCGGCGCGCCGAGCGTACCGCGAGTGGTCAAAAGGATGTAAATATTCCGGTGATTGTGTTATCGCCACCTCAAGTGCCCCGGGGAGCTCTAGTTTTTCTGCTCGCGAGTCGATATTATTTCTAAACTCGTCGTACGTAACACTCGGACGAAGGAGCGGAACTACCGCTCCTCGCATCTACATTTATCACGCCTCGGCGACAAATGTGTGTATATACCCGGAATCTCATTTCGCTTCAACCTCTCACGAACTTCATTTCAAATTAATTGCCTCAAATCAAAGTTATTTCAAAATTATTTTCATTATTATTTTTCAAAATATGAACTGGATATACTGTCCTCTGAAAAAAGTGCATGGGTTTTCCACATGATAAATCGGTAAAATTTAGTCTTCTAAGATTTGCTATAAATTTTTCAATTTTTTTAATGTTATAGTCATTAGATCAATAAACAGATTAAGTACACTTTTAAATAATTTTAACATTCGGTATCGTTTTATATAGTGAAACATTTTCAATTTTTTAACTTATTGTTATCGAAATCATACATTATATAGAAATTTGAAACAACTTTGATAATGTAACCATTTTTTATTTATAATCATGACAAGTAAATTAATTTCTCATAAGAAACAATATTCAAATTTTACAGAGAATAATTTTTAAATTCTTTATAATAATTCATTCAATTCATTAATTAAAACTAATTGTTTATATTCATTCATTGACTTCTTATTTACTTATTAAATAATTCATAAACTTTGTATAGATATTTTGCGAGCATAATAAAATGATATAATATCTTATTTATTTCGCTTGGTATTTCCGACGTTTATCTTTAAGGCCGATAGACTCATGTTAATTCGATCAGAATTCGAACTCGTATGAATAATTGCGAATAATTAACGATGAGCAACGATCCATACAAGGCGCTCATAAACTTTTTTTCATCGTCAATTCCGATCAGCTCGGCCAAGCGACAAGCGATACGACTCCGTTCATCGAGATTTGATTAGCAGTCGTAGTAGGACCGCGAGGAAAGCGTTCTCGAGTTCCCATCGAGGATCCCGGAGAGATTCGTGCATTCCTCGTTTTTTTCCCCCCCATCAGAAATCTCCTCGCGAGCCGAGACGTGACGTGAAAAAATATATATTCGATGAGATAAATCGTCTCGAGAAATTTCTCACACGAGCGTTTCTCTGTCCCTGACAGGCAAGTCTTTCCGAAGCTCCGAATCCTTATTTTTTTCTCTCCTCATCTTTCGCTTTCTTCCTTCGTTTAAATAAAGAAAAGAAGAGAGAAAAAGAAACGATACAAAAAAGCGTAAAATTTCTGCCAAGATGGTTGCTGTCAGCTGGCAAACGAACTTATCTCCGGACGTGAAGAACGACGAAAAAATGAAAGAAAGTGCGAAGAGGAAGGAAAAGAGCAAAGAAAGAGAGAAAGGAATAGAAGACTGAGTTACGGTCTGCTGGGTGTCAAAGGGTAATCAGCCAGACGAGCCGAGCGCAAATGATTCCGTCGTCGTTAACACTGAAATCTTTGTATGCTTGACAAAGAAAAAGAGAATGCAAAGCGAGAGAGAGAGAGAAATTCAAGATTGTCCGAATATTGGCAATAACTGAGAAAAAAGAGAAAGAAGTGCATCAATATAAAGTTATTGAAAACAAAACAAATAAAGTACTCAACCGTTTTTTCGACAGTAATATCGAACCGGATACCACTTGTGAATTTTGAAATTTACAAAACATGAGAGAAAACAAAAATATTAAGTATACACAGTAGCTGATGTTAGTCATTTAAAAAATAACGAATTAAATAATCAGTTTTTTGTCAAAATATCAAGCAGGATAAAATATACAGATATAAAAAATACTAGAAATATCAGAAAACAGAAAACTGCTTAAAGCGATTCAAAAATTGAAAAAATCATTATTTTATTAATATATGACAAAATTTTTAAATATAATAAAAGAAGTCGAAAAAATAATAAAATCAATTTTCAAAGTGAATAAAAAAATGAATAAAATGCACATATAATTTTTTGTCAATATCGGACACGAAACATTAAAAAAATATTCAAAATTCTTTTCAAAAAATTGAGACTTATGCGAGTAAGTAAATGAATTTCTATGAAAATTAACAAAAAGTTATATGAATAAAGTCCTGACAGGATTTTATGGACATCGAATGGCGAAGAGACAAGCAATTTCAAAAGTTAAGACAATTATATATTTGGAGCGTGGAAAATAAAATAGCAAATTGTCATTTTCGACCTCGAAATACGGACCGAATAACGATATAAGCGTCCAATTCGACGGAGCTCAATTGAAGCGATTCTCACGATCGGGGACGAAATAATACGAGTTAACGCGAGTTCGGAGTGGGGAAAACACGCTAAATTGTTTGTGACAATGAAATTCATCAAATTCTTGCCAATAAACGTCACTTCGTTCCCTCGGTATTTACAATTTGATGATTTCCTGCACAAAAATAAATTACGATAATTTCATAGACTTCATCATTCATCGCTGAAAATATTTATAAGCACTGTAGTTGTAAGCTTGTTAAAAAGATCTATTTCGTTGTCACATAAGACCTATAGCAGGTAGTTTATGAAAGTTATTAAAACTTACTTTATAAATTATTTATAACAGAAAAAAAAACAAACTTAGGAATATTTATTTATAAGTGTCAGACTATATTCTGAAAAATATCATAAGCAATTTTTCTTTATATTTTGTTTTGGATCATTTAAAAGGACAAAGTATGTAGATTTAGTCATAAAAGATATAGACGTTGTACGTTGTCCAAATAGTCAAACAAGGAAAAAACACGGTGCATGTTACGGGTTGGTTATTTTTTAAAACTGGTAATCAAGCGCTGGAAGTGTTATAAAAATATATATTCATCGCTGTAGGAAGATGCGAAAGTACTGCAAACATTGTAGTATAAAGTGGAGAAATTAATGAAGGCGCCTAGCTGCAGGCCAAGTTCGTGTTTCTCAACCGAGAAAACGCGAACGAAGACCGCAGAGGAATAAGGGA
The DNA here is from genome assembly GCA_030522545.1 of Cremastinae sp. A BG-2022a. Classification (NCBI taxonomy): domain Eukaryota; kingdom Metazoa; phylum Arthropoda; class Insecta; order Hymenoptera; family Ichneumonidae; species Cremastinae sp. A BG-2022a. Next base: position 1,273 of record JAPYYW010002073.1, on the reverse strand, counting down.
GACAGATATAGTATACACTCGCTCGATGTTTCACAGGCGCGAGAACACCGGTGTCGTGTTTCCGGCATTTTGCAAAATCGACCAATTCCGGTTGATTAATTGACACTTCCAGTTAATTGGGTTCAGAAGAATTCTCTGTGTATATCTTCTGATAGAATCTTCAGTCAAGTTCACTTCTCGAAAACATGAAATTCGCGAGTACTTTTTTTACAATTTCGACACGAAATGTACTAAATTGGACAAAGTATTTTATTTGGTTATATAGAAATAAAAAGTTTAATTTTTTGACGTACTATGATTTTCTGTATAAAAAAATATCAATTCTGATCATTTTCATCATCAAAATTATTGATGTGTTTAATATTAGGCATATAAACATCTCATGTATTGAAGTAATTGGTCTGTGACGGCAGTCCAATTAAAATGTTTCTTCTCGATTTTTTCTACTTTAAAATGATTAGCTAATTAAGTTCATTAAGAATATAGTAGTTGTAAATCTGCTGAAGAACAACATAATCTAACTTAAGACAGTACTATCGATTTATCGTTTTCTTAGGAATTCATTGAAAATTTGCACAACCCTTCTTTGATATGGCATACATATGTATATCAAAAATTTTAAGAGGATTCACCACGTAAAAATCGAAATATTTATTGTTAAAAATTTCAATTTTTGGTACACTCCCATAAGAGCCCGTATTAAATACATATTGCAATTTTTAATCCTAAATATCTACAATTCTAGATACTAAATCTTCTTAAAATTTAGCATAACTATTTATTGTACTTCAAAGAAGCTTACCTTATTTTAAAAACAAATTTGTAAGAATTTCTTTTCGTAATTTTCATACGTGTATAGCAAGTACAGGTTACCTTGGATGATCTTGAATTTTGAGTATGTTGTTCTTGAAACAATCTGCAACAACTTTGCTTAATAAACTTAAGCTCAAAAATTACTTGGTAAGGAGATAAATTAAGATAAAAACTTTTGATTTGACTGTACCGATAGAACTCCTTTAAATATTATCCACTATTGGAATAATAAGTTCAAAAATCAATCATTATTTAAGTATCGAATTTTATTCCATAGTTTATTCTCAGTTATTTATAAGAGTTTAAGATAAACTGTTTTGGTGTCAATTTTATCGGAGAATGATTTCGACGCTAAGAAAGAATTGAATTGAACTGCGTGTAGGGACAAAGGTCCACGCATTCTATATTAGCGAATGGGACAAAGCACTTGTGCTTCTTTCGAGAACAGACTTTGAGGAGT
>JAPYYW010002072.1:0-23064 GCA_030522545.1 Cremastinae sp. A BG-2022a | reverse complement strand
AAAACTTGAGGAAGCTTCTTTCAAGTACAATAAAGAGATGTGCAAAATTTTAAGAAGATTTCAAAATATTTAGGATTGAAAATGACAATATTTAACACACGCTCTTATGGGAGTGCAATGAAAATAGGGATTTTTAACAATAAATATCTCAATTTTTACGTGGTGAAACCTCTTAAAAATTGGTACGCATATGCGAAACGTATCAAAGAATGGCTGTACCAATTTTCAACAAATTCCCAAATAATCGATAAAACGTACTATACAACTACCTTAAAGAATCAAAAATAGGAAAATCTCAAAATTTCAAGCGGTGATATCTTTTCGTGTCCTTGATGATATCGCCTTCATAATAATTCCTGAAAATTTTTGCAAGACGAAATGAATGACTCAAACATCAAGGTTGTTATTTCCAAAGCAGCGCACGTTGAATTTTTTTAAATAAGTAGAGCTTAGCCAAAAGTTAATGCGCTCTATCTCGATGAATCGATTATAGGCCTCATGTCTTTTTTAATATAGATATAAATATAGATTGTAGTTTGATTTGCCTTAATGATCTCGAACTACTTTAAGAAGTGAAATATCATTTAACAAAATTCATTGAAAACGTATCATTATATTCTGCTGATATACTCGTTTACGAAAATTTTGGTTTATATAAGAAACGGTATATTGATAATAAATTCACCGGGGAATATGGTTGTTCGATAAAATTTGAAAAGCTGTTTGCTCGGAAGAGTAATCTTTGCCGAGGAATAATATTGGAAGAATCGGTAGTAACTCCGATTTCGCATCGAAGTATAATTGAACATCTCTCGTTTGGCGGTGAAACAAGCGAGAGAAAAACGGGATAGGATCGAAAGAGCAACCACCCCATCGTCAGGTTTATTTAACACAAGAGCGAGAGCGTTCTGTGCTGGGGGTGGGTCGATGCAGAATGAGAGAAAGAGAGAGAGAGAGAGAACGACAGCGAGTGGGAGGAAGGGCACAAAGAGCGAAGGAGTGCTGCAACCTGTTGAGTCAGACAATATCACGTTTTTACTAATGTGTCCTCGCTGTACTGTAACCTCCTGCAATCTCGTATGCTCTCTTGCCTTCTCGTCAAACTCGGATCACTCGCTAAAAGGGTGGTCGTTACGCTTTTTTTTCTCTGAGCCTCGCTATTTTCATTTACACCGCGAACCCCAACGAGTATTCATTAATCAGCGATCATAAGACATTTATTTTTTATTCAAATAAATATGTTTATTCATTTTTCAATATTTTTTCTGCTAGAAAATTGTCTTAAAAATAAACATTGACATTTCGATTATTTCTTTAAATGATACATTCGATGGCATGCAAAAATATTACTTTTTTGTACATACTTTCAAAAAAGTGTACAATAAGACTCACAATATAGAAAAAAAATAATACGCAATGATTTACAAGTGTATTTATGAGTACAATTTTTAAATAAAAAAGATTGTAAGCATCATAACTTTTATTTTTCGATGAATTCGAGCAAACATGATTTATCATATTAGCATAAGTAATAATTTTAATATTTATGCACTTATCATATAAAGAAATGAAAATAAAGGGACGAAGGAGGAAAATGAGAATTTATTTGACGAAAATGCTCGGCTCGCTCATTCGTAAAGTGTGCAATTTTTTTGGAAGGAAAGAGGAAGAGACAAATCGTTGGTAGCGATCACCGGAGATTCGGACCGATGCACCGGCCTATCTCTTCTCGAAGTTCTCATCCCAGCGTATTATATAGACAAACAAAACTGAACGAGACGTCAGAGTCTCTCGGCTTTCGCCGCTACTTTTCTCTCTGTGTGGCTTTTGCGTTCTTTCTTCCTTCCCCCTTCCTCTTCGCCGCTGTATACACGCACTGTATAAATATATATATATGGATGCGTATTGACGCTGGAAGAGCATCTGCCAGCCAAGATCCGTGGAGATCTCTCGCTACGAGGGAGCGAGAAAGACTGAGAGAGGGGAAGAGGAGAGTTTGCGCTTCCCAGGCTCACCGGCGATGCACCTGGTCCTCGAGAGCATCGCCGAAACATCAGACACGTTGAATATCGGTGCACCATAACTCTCCTTACTCCGAGCCTTCGCTTTTTCCTCCTGCATCCGCCTTTATATGCGCTCGCACATGGGCGTGCAACTTAAATACGATTTCTTTCGAAGCGGGAAAAGAGAACTCAAATTAAACGAATCTCTGAAAAAAAACAGGTTTCGACGATGTATCTCCATTTTTTTTAAAAAATCTGTTTCAGAAAAAAAAACACAAATATTTCGACGATGGTTGAGCTTAGTTATGTATGATCGTTCTTGGAGTTTTTGCTCTTGTGTTTTTGAAAGATTGAATAATTGGTTCAATTGGATAATTAAGTGAGCACTAATTCGATTTTATCGGGACAAGGTTTTAGTAAATTTGTATATTCATGTGCAGATATTGGACGAGGGATCTGAAAAAATTGTACTGAATATATGATGTATGAAGATAATGATGTTATATACTTTATGAAGGTGAAATTCAATCTTTTCATCTCATATTCTAGGATACGAAAAATACGAAAAATATCGAGATATATACAAATACATATGTGATGGCTCCGGAAAACTTTTTCGAGGTCTTGATGTACTCTTGAACTTTCCTTATGCTCACGACCTGCCTCACCTTTGTCCTCCCCTTATGAGTTATGGGGTTGAGAGACTGAGAGAGGTCTGGAAAAAGTTTGCTGGATTTCCGACCCTCAATCGGAAGCCACCCGATGCTAAGGGTCTCAAGGAATTCGGAAACACCTCCGATGAATGGTCTCACCCCTGCAATCTTTCCGAATCTAATGGGGATTCCATCAAAACAACCATCAGCGAACAGTTGCACCCTTTAATCCCCGAACCAAAATTTTATTTGTCTCTAAATCGAATAAAACACAAGATTGAAACAGAAACAATAGCCAAATATAAATAAATTTTGTATAAAAATGAAAAAATCTTTTTTTGTAGCGAAACGTGGAAAAAAAATGAAAAGAAGCAAACATTTTTTTGTCCATTTCAACGGCCAAGATTGTTTGATCATTAGTTGGCACGTTCGTGGAGATTGGAGGAAGTTTAGAAAGCTGCATCGTCACGTATAGCAAGCATTTCGTGTAAATGCGCGTCGGGGATGAAGTCAAAATTCGTATCTTTAATGTAAGTAAACGCGTGTAACGAACACAAAACGAAGGGGAGAAAAACGTGAGGATGCAACTCATTACGACAGCTGTCTTCGGTGTGGGAAAAGCTCTGTCTTGCTCGCTCCTCTCCCTTCTCCTTATTCCCATTGCGCATCGATGACAGGATACGAGAACAGCGAATACGAGCTTTCGCCTCGTCTTTCGTATAAAACTGCGGGGGTCCGGATATTAACGTAAATCAGCAACACTCCCCAACACTTCAATATTTTTCCTCTCCCAGCTGAGACAGGTCCGAAATTCTATATATTCATTTCATCTCTTATAATCTCTCAGATTGGCGAGGGACTTTTTACAGCTGGGAAAAAAATTATGTACATCATTACAAAATTAATAATCGAAAATATCAAAACAATAAACACTTTTTTCTGTTTTATCAGGGTTAAATATTGCAGAGAAATTCTTTTGCTCTCTGACCGTGTAGGGGATGAAGAGGTATATAAAAATTTTCCAAAAGAAGTAAATGAATCGTTGAAAAAAAAAAAATAAAAATTGATTTGCGATATTTCAACATTCTTCGCTGCGAACATGTCGACAGAAATTTTTGACGAATTTTTGACGTCGACTGTAAACCGAAATCAGAAATCACAAGACAAATCAGTCGTTCCATTCTGTTGCCTATACGTATATACTTGTTGATGTTTTAGAGAAAATCAGATATTTTTTCGTCGTCTTAAACGTTTCTTCATTGGCTCCTTATTACGCCAGTCCTTTGGTATTCGAATATTTCGTTGCTCGAAAAGTATTCAGCAAATTTGTGTATATACGAGAATTCCCGGAGGAGTGCTATAGCGTTTGGTGTGTCAGGGCGTTGTCGCGGTCCATACATTTCGGTCTTGTCGAATGCGGGCCCGGTCTCACAGCCTTGAGAGAACATATGGTCCACGAAGAGGGCAAGGAAAAAGTGAGAAAAAGAAGAAGAAGAAGAGAAAGAGAGAGAGAGAGAGAGAGAGAGAGGAGAGAGAAAAACGTTCATTGGCCGGCGAGAGCAGACTCGTAATCTCGCTATTTATCACAGGATGCGGCCCGGATTCGAGAGGAGCCTCGAGTAATAAACTTCACGATTCGAGTCTCACGTGGTGCGTGTATGTTGTGTGTTACGTTTCTTCTTCTTCTCCTTTCTCATATTTTTTTTTTATTATATTTTCTCCGCTCCTCCTCATTCCTCCGAGATTCATTGTCGCGACGCTTCGTGTACGAGATTCGGCAGCTGTTTGTCCACGTTGTTTCACGATTGAGGAAAAGGGATGAGAATGAGGAACGAGAGAAGAGAGAGGCGATTGATTGTGAACCGTCGATATGAAAACGACAAACCATCTTTTTTCATCTTCTTTGTTTTTTTTTATCTCATTCTTTCTTCGGATATTCATTATTTTTATTAATTAGCTATCATTCTGAAATCGTATGAACATTTGTACATGTGTTTTGCATCATGAGGTACTTGTGTATGGCATCGTCAAAATACATAATTCACAATGTATTATTTTCAAATCATCGTTATTTCATTCATTTCTTTCTTCTCCTTTGTTTTCTTATATATTCATTATTATTATTATTATTACTATTATTATTATATTTAATATTTCATTTTAATCGTTTCATCGTCCGTGGCGGCAGTGAGCTTGTTCGGTATTTCGTCCTTGTATTTTTGTTATTTCTTTTTTTTTGTTATTTTTACTTCTTTTATCTCATTCGTCTCGTTTTTGACGCGTACATAATATATTAATATAAAATTGAAGGATCAAGCGCAAATTGCGTCTCTTCGTTTCTCAACCCAACAATCTCGGGATTGTTATTTGTTCATACACGCTCCTTATCTCTTCTTGAAAATTGTGAGAACTACACTGTAAATTTCATTAATTCATGCGATTGATCGTACCAGAATTTACGTTCATCGAATCGCTCTTCAATCCTCGAGATATATTTATCTCCGTTTTTTTTTCTCTGTGAACAAGCACGCTTATTTTTGGCTATTCTCGTCGTTTCTAATACGATACCCATTGACCATGTTCATCCCCTATAACTTCATTAGTCTAAGTCACAAATAGATTTTGCGCTGTTTTGGCGCAGCTCGCTATTTTCCCCCCGATTTTTTTTTTCATCCCCCTCTCGATCGATTCTTCACCCTCGCGAAAAAGATTCTTAAACATTATCTTGATCAGCTAAAGTCAAAATTTATCCCTACCTAATTTAAAAGTAGACTCGCGTGAAAATTTGCCAAACCGTCGATTGAAAAAATTACAAAAAGTCGGTACATATAAGGTATACGATTTACTTTTATTTACTCATCGTCCATTCGACTCTTCCTCCATTTTTTTTTTCATTCTTTTATTCCCCATTCTTGCAACGATTTTTATTTAATACTTGACGTCTTTTGAGTTCGGACTTTCGAGAATTGACGTTTTCATATTGGATAAAATTCGGTTTCGGTTAACTCTTTATTTTTTTTCTTCTCATTCTCCCATATTTTCTCCTGTTCGGACACGTTTTATCTGAGCATTTTTGTTGGCAATCATGATTATCATTACCATTATCATTATTGTTCTCTTCCTAAATGATACAATTTCTTTTAATCGTTATCGAAATACACAATATGGTACTTTAATTAACCGCCGTATAGCTCGCCGATTTTCTCACACTCCTCTCACTCTTCTTTCCTCCCATCCTTCTACAATTTATTCATATTTATATATCTATACATATTTTTTGTCTTTTTTATCATCAAAAGAAAAACTTTTCGTTCACAACGAATCGAAAGGAAAAACATGGAAATTCAACTAGAAGACGCATAATTCTATATACCTAACTATACCTAACATCGTGAAATTTAATCCTTTTGCCCTCTTTTCTTCGCAAATTGGCAATTTTCGTGCTTCTCTAATCTCGATACACAAGTCGCTCAATATTGCTTCGTAATCAGGTAAATGTTTCCTAAACCTAGTAATTGCCATAATAATAATGATAATAATATGAGCTTCAAAAATCCCTCCGTAAGAATATAATATAATAACGAGCATTTGTCAATCACGAAAAATTGCAATTTTTTTTATCTCACCGAGAATTCGCCGTCGACGCGAATCTCGTCGAATTCGACGCTCAATTACACAATTTTCCTCGCTTCATCGAGCTTGCAACAATTTTTTTTTTCTAAATTACGAAATGCCCATTTTTATTCTCTCATTGCCAACGTAGTATGGAGAATCGTAAAAAAGGGACTCGCAAAAGTTTTACCTCGTTTGTGATTCTCCGTGCAATTCACTCGAGAATTTTTTAATGCCCACGAACAAACGACGAAAAATGTATTATTTCCCCGTGAATACGATTTTTCGACGTCTGAAAACCAAAAGTTTTTGATTAATCTTACGAAAAAAAAAATATATAAAACTAAAATGCATCGAACGAACGAAAAAAAGTTTTTCACGTGAACTGAGAGGAACAATTTTTAACGAAATAAAATTGTGAGAAGTTGATAAATTGCTTCCCATAATACACAGTGAAAGAATGATTTAAAAAATGATTTACAAATTGGTGATAGTGTGAGACAATAAATAAAGAGAAACGTGTTCTTGTTTGAGGTTCATGAAATAAAATATATTTATAAAAACAGAATTAAACACAGATAAAATAATACAAGTCGTATAATTATACTTCTATCTTCATCATAGAGATAATATTCATTTCTCGTTAATTCTCGTCGCTTAAAACGGCCGTAATACAGGAACACAAAACCACGTGTCGTCATTAAATTATTACCTACAAGTTTCGCAGATTGTAAATAAAGAGTGTGTGCGCACTTCGACTAAATAGCCTGATAATATATCAGGGCAACGTTTTTCTTTAATTTCATCCATCGTTTTTTTTTATTTTCACATTCTCGCGCGTAACCTTTACTTTTTATTTTATGGCACAAGTGAATATTGAGTTTTATTTATTTACTCCTGTCGGATTGGCTATCGAGCCGGACAATGTAACGATCTCTCGTGAGATAAAAGCGAAAAGTAATAAAAACAATCTATTGGAAATGGATAGTCGGTTTATTTCGCACACTTCTCGCCGATAATCAATGCCCACGCGAAGAAATAGAGAAAAAAGAAACACATTAGGATTCATTTATTACGAGCAACAAAACAAAAAACGAAACATTATAGTTTGGCACAACCAACAACAGTTTGGTACTGTGAAAAATTCCATATAAATAACAGACGTACGAGTGTTTCGTAACACGAATTACTGTGTGCGCACACGAAAATTTCTGGCTCTCTCGTGTCAGGCCAACAACACGCTCGCGAGGCGTCCCTCGTCGCTTAGTCGAAATGAAATCTCATTTTTTCCCTCTTATTTTCCCTTTATTTATTATTCTTATCGAAGTAATGCCCGAATCATGAGTTCCGACATCGGTTATTCTTACTTTTGTCTTTTTTTTTTCAATTTTTCGCTTTTTACCTAATTACGATTGCTTCGCACAATAGAATGCCCGCGGTTTCACGATATCATATATTCGATGGAACGAAAATGAAACGAACAAATTTCGCTCTCGCAATGATATGGAAGTAAAAATATGTATCGATCGTCGTTCTTTTTTTTTCCTCATTTCTCCTTTCTTTCTCTTTTACTACGAACTGAGTACATAGTAATACTGTTTGATATGTCTCTAATGTACGTTGATCTATTTATATTAGATTTCTTTTTCTCTCTTCTTCTCTCATTATTTCTCATTATGCTCTATTAGACGCACATCAAGAGTTTATCGGCGGTCGAAAATCAATAAATAGAAACTCTTGTACGAAAAAAAAAGAAATATAATCTTCGGGACAAAAAATTCTTTACCCTGAAATTTGAATTTTTATACTCGTCGATATATCTGAATAAAAAAATTAAATGAAAGATTAGCATGAATTTTCTTTTTTAAATGATGAACCACACAGAAATTACATAACATACGATACAAAATTTTAACGAGAACTGACAACGAATTGAAGGAAAATGCATAATTTCGTCCGCACGATAAACTCTATATTTTAACAATATTATTATTGCATTGGCTTTATCATTCATTTTTCATCAACTTCATTTCTCTTTCATCGATAATTCCTGAACTCTGAGGTAGTCTGTTCTGGGATATTTACGTAGTTAAAATGGCAAGAGGCTATAATCCGTCATCGTTTCATTAGTAACTAAAATGTATGTACAAAAAAGTGTCGGATCTCGTCTCAGTGAAATATACGTATTTTTATATATATATATATTTTTTAATATATACTTCTTTATATTTTTTATGCCCGAATTTACGCGTCTATTATGTGTACATTTATATGTAAATAGATACAACTTACATATGTATTTACATATACATGCTCGCTCAGTATTTGTATGCGGTGTGTCGTTTCGGAAAATAAAAAGATTTGGAGGGTATACGAAGCATTAAAGTGCGCGTGTACTCGCGAGTGACAAACAAAATACTATTGCTCGCGGAAACAATCCTCTGAGACAGACAACCGATCATTAATCATTTCTTCTTCTTCAAACAACAACGAAACAGAGCGCGGAGTCTCCATTGACTCCGCTGATAAAACACAACGCATCTTTCATTGCTTCCTCATCTCGGATTACAAACAATCAGAAATTATTAGTTCGATTAATCAACGATCAACAAAAAAATTTTCAAAAAAAAATAAGAAAAAAAAAGGAAAACATTTTGCTTGTATCTCCTTACGGCGAGGTCAACGTTTATCCACATTTCGTGTGCATCGCTCGAAGAAAAATTGACCGTTCTCTCATCTTGGAGTCGCAGGTATTCGTGTCTCTTTTGTGTTCGTATTCTGTACAAATTCGTCTCAACGACATGGGTCGCAAGTCAATAATTCTTCGAGGAATATTCACGTGTCGCAAAACTTAGGCTATCTCTTAGTCCAAAAGAGGAGGAAAACGGAGAGAAAGTTTGAGAAAAAAATCGGGAGACCGAGAACCCCGGGAAATTTGCCACCGAGACGCATCGAGCGTCGAGATATATCGATATTATTTTATATAGTATTTTCCTCGTATTATTTCGAACCACTCGCAGGAATGTACAATTTCGAGAGGGAATGATTTTTCAAGGATTCACATCGCGCATCATTTTTCTCACTCATACGTCTCCAACTTTATTCAACGATACTTTGTCGTGGCATCCATTAAAGTTAATAAACAATTTTTCACTTGCAGCGAAGTATCCTCGAGAATTTCCAAGCCCATTGAAGAGACTAAGGAAATAATTGCGATGGGCTCGATATTTTATTTACGAAAGCCAAAACTATCGCTATAATGCTGAAAAAAAATAAACTTTATCTTTTTAAGCTTTTCGTACGTAGAGTCTCGTCTTCACAGCAAATATTCGTACTTCCTTCGCTCCCCTTTCTTTCTCACACTTTTCTCCGCAAATTTACATTTATTATGTCATACGCTAAAAAATACGAGTATCATGAATTGTTTCGCAATCATTTTCGAGTCGATCACATTAAATCAATAATTACAATGATAATATAATAATAATAATAATAATATGGCTATACATTTAACGTATTTTGTACAATTGATAAGCTTCGAAGGTCAGATATCGCTTCAATATTCGTTTATATATATATATAGTTAATTGTCTGAATAACCCCATGATTTACAATTCGTTCGAGAAAAACAGTGGCAGGAGTGAACGAGTGTTTTTTTTTCTCTCGCGATTCGCGAAGTCGAGCATTGTACGCAACGTTACTCTGCACTCGATTCAACTTCGAGAACCGCGCCTCACGACACATCGACGAGTTTTGAAACAATACGAAAATGAATTGAACATTTTCGCTCGTGTCTTTGGAATTTTCGATCGAAAAATCGTACAAAAAATTGTACGCGTCAGTTCGCGAACAAGCAATAAAAATGACGCGACTCCAACCTCCTACCAAGACTGTTTTCTTTTTCCTGTGAACTTCTCGAAGCTTCAATCTCGGTCAAATAAATATCGTGAGCAATTAAATCATCGACCGTATCCGTCTCTCTTTCTCGTTTCATCCGTAAATTTTCAAAAATTGAAAGAATCAAAAGCCGAAAAAAAAATTCAACGGGGCTAAGCAATTCTTTTATTTCCTACGAAAAATTATTTTCAAAATGACGAAGAAAAAAATGTTGCATTTATATTTTGTATTACCGTTATTTTTTTTACGAAAAAAAAGAAAGAAAACGAAAAGTGAATGAATCGTACGAAAAAGGAGAGAGAGACAGGCGGGAATTTTGAATTGATTTTTTCACGTAATTCACCCATCGGCCCAATCTACGATTACGCTCTAAGGTGCAAATTGTGATGATTGTTGGGTTTCTTTTTGTGCGTCTCGAGATGTTTCATCATGTGATCCTTCCTGATGAAACCCTTGCCGCAATTATCACAGGCGTACGGCTTTTCGCCAGTGTGTAGGCACATGTGCCGTCTGAGGTCCGTCTTGTGGTTAAACTGTTTCGGGCAAATCTCGCATTTGTATGGTTTCTCACCGGCGTGCTTCTGCAGATGCTCCGCGTGTAGGTACTCGAGGGGAAAACGCTTACCGCACTGATTGCATTTGAACGGCTTGTCACCCGAGTGAAAGCTCTTGTTGTGTTGCGTCAAGTAGCAGGCTTTGTTGAACACCTTGTTGCACTCGATGCACTTGTGAAAGCCTTCCTGGGATATGTAGTGGGAGCCGGTGTTCGTGCTCGTTACCTGATGCTCCTTCGTTATCACGCCGTTCGTTTTCTTCTCCTCCTTCGCCGAGTGCCGGTGTTTCTTCACGATATTCGGATTAATCTCCTCCTTGCCCTGGCGTTGTGGCACATTGTTGTTCGTCTCGATTTGACGCTGTTGCTCCTCAGGCGTGAGAAGTCGCGGATTCGAATTTCTTCGATCCTGATCATCGGGATGATGATGCTGATGATGATGATGCTGCTGCGACGGTATCTCGTACTGCTTTATTATCATGCCGTCGGTATTCGTAGATTGAGACGAAACGTCGACCTCGACGATCTCCATGTTCGTCAGTGACTCGTACCTCGGCGGTGAACTTCTGTAATTGTCGTAATTCTCGCCCGATCCAACGAAAGACGCTCTTTCCTGAGGAATTACATCCTCTGGGCTTAGCCCCCCCACGTTAACTACTTGCGGTTGATTGTGACCCAAGAGAAAGTGTCCGCCTATGCCGAAGTGCGTGAAAGTCGGCAGCGGTCTCTGGTGGTTGTTGAAGGTCCCAAAACCCGGCAATATAAGGTCCTGGCTCTGCTGATGTTCTTGCTGCTGCTGCTGCTGTTGGTCTTGCTGCTCGTGAGACTGATGAGGAATCTCGTTACCAATAGTAGTTAGCTGGTTGGTGATAGACTCCAGCAGGCCCGGGATGCTGGTAGTAATTGTAACGTGGGGGGGCAAGGCGTTTGGGTACGGCTGATGAGGCATCGAAGTACCCCCCATCGGCGGCGAAACCATTGACGGTACACCCCCCATTATGGGCAACGGCGAATTCGTGGGGTGGTGGTGGTGGTGGTGGTGGTGCCCCGATTGCTGATGATGGTGGCTGTTGTGGTGTTGGTTGTGCAATGGCAGGTGGTGGTGGTGGTGGTGGTGGGAGCCCATTGCCGAAGGGGAATTCAGGTGCTGGGGCAACGGCGGTGGCTGCATGGGCGACATGGGCGAACTCATGGGATGGTGGACCACCAGTTGGGACGGCGAACCTATTGATAGAGGATGCTGTACCAACTGTGGCGACGGTGAACCCATTTGTTGATGATGGTGGTGCTGCTGCTGATGGTGCTGAGGATGGGAGCCCATTGGGGATGGCGCGGTATTGAGGACCCCCATTGTGGGGCCCATGTGGACCGTTGAAGCCGACGGTGGTGCTGGCGCCTGCTGTTGCTGCTGCTGCTGCTGGGGCAGGACCACCGGCGAAGAGTCGCTGCTGTTGCTGTTGCTGCCGTTGCTGGAATTGCTGGTGGTGTAAAGGTTGGTTGGCGTGTTGAGCAGGCCCCTCGCCGCCTCGCCCGAGGGACCTGCCATCAAGTTTGGGGGACTCCCCGAGGTTGATAGCTCTGGTGATCTCGACGCGCCCCCGCCTCTCGAACCGTGCGTCGTGTTTGGATCTCTGCCTGGATGATGATGCGCGCTTATCGGCATATTCGCAGGATCCGGCATATTGCTCTGCTTAACCGCATTCTTGTGCAGCGTCGTGTTGTAGTGCCTCTTGAGATGCCCGGAACTCGTGAACCACTTGTTGCACGCTGTACAGTTGTAGGTCTTTGGTCTACGCGCTTCGTTGCTCTTCCACGATTGATTGCCGATGGCCGTCGGCTTTTGCGGCTGCTGCAACATTCCCGCAGGCATCTGATGAGTCGCCATGGGCTGAGTGCTCGTGATGATGGGTGAGCCTGGATGCCTCGGTGGCTCGACCGGCATGTGTTGGCCCCGCATGAATTGACTCTGGTCGGGAACCGGCGAAACACTGTCCATCGGACCCATCGGCGAGAGTCCAGGATGATACTCGTGAGACTGAGCGGGCGGCCAGCCGAGCATCGAACTCACCGAATGGGGACCGCCTCTCGCTGGTTGTTGCTGCTGCTGTTGCTGCTGAGCCTGTTGCTGATGGGGCAACACGTGCTGCTGCTGATGAAGCTGCATCTGCATTTCCTGCTGATGAAGCCTCATCAGTTCCTCCTCGTACCTGTGAGTCTGGACCTTGTGAGAGTCGAGATCGAGAATCTCGGCTTGCTCCTCGGGCTCTTGCTTTACCTCGGTCTTGACCGACGAACGACCGCCATTGTAGTCATACCCGGGCTGTTGCTGTCCCTGCTGATTGCTCTGGGACGGCGAGGTGTGCATCTGTTGCTGCTGCTGCGACTGTTGCTGGTGCTGTGGGCTCCCTCCCATTTGCTGATACTGCGTCTGGCCCGAGTACGATCCTGGCGAAGTCGTGTGATTCGCCCGGACGTGCTCGCCGAGCTGCATCGCGTCCTCGAAGACGCTGCCGCACTTGTCGCACTGCAACGGCGGGCTCCGTGGACTCGTCGAGCTCACGGAATTGGCCCGTTCACCAGGAAAGTGTTGCTGATGTTGGTACGGATGATACCTCGTGTAATTCGGGGCATTACCGTTATTCGACACTTCCTCCTGGTTCGGTGAATACTCGTGAGGCAGGATGTAACTCGGTTCATTCTGTACAAAGTAACTCGTCTCGCTGAACATCGGTGTTTGAAAGTGTCCACCGTAGTTCTGGACTCCGGAGGACGGTGGTTGTTGCTGTTGGCCTCGCTGCAACGAGTTCTGCTGTTGCTGCGAAGGGGAAGGTCCCTCGGAGGGTGGCCTCGACGAGGGCTCGCTCGAGTCGGCAGGTGCGGTTACGCTCTCCCTTTTCACCCCGACCCCGTGACCGCTGACTCCGCTATTGTTGTGATTTCCAGCTTTGCTGTTGTTGTTGTTGCTCTCCTCCTGCTGAGCCTGACTTGCCCACTGGCTCAATAGATTCTCCTGGTGATAACGAAGATGCACCTCAAGACTCTTGTCGCTCTCAAAGTACAAACCGCAATCTTTGCAGTGATGCTCATGATTTGAGCTTCCACTTACATATGGCTGCTGCTGCTGCTGTTGCTGCTGCTGCTGCTGCTGCTGCTGCTGCTGTTGCTCGACACTCGTCATTTCACTCATATTGTCTCTGGATAAACCGATTCACCTCCAGTCACTTCTTCGATCACGATCACGCCCGACGCGATCCAAGAAGAATAAATGCGAGCACGTGGGATAACATGCGAGGTAAGTCTCTCTCTCTTGCCGACAACGCGAGTCGAGCACGCCGCACTTAGAGACCGACACTCGGCGAACCAATACGTACGCACATGTACACCCGACTCCGCGAGATGAATTGGCGCGAATCGAAAGAACGAAACGGAGAGAGCGACCGGCAGAATTGCGCCTTTCCGTTTTTCACGACATATCGATTTGTGCACAAGAACGTAAACTTTCAAATATTCGCGCTCTTTTGTCTCTTTTCTTCTCTCAAGTTCGAAATAATTTCGCGCCAACGAGAAATTCACTCCGCATCGTTCGGTGTCCGAAAACTGGCGATCGTCACGACGAATAAAACTCGACTAACGAAACGAAACGATAACTGAGAATAACCGAGAAATGAAGAAATAAAATTTTGAAAGAAACAAATAAGGATAACGTATTTTCTACATTTATCATATGATCGCATTTGACGTTGGTAGACGAGACTCGGACCGCGAGCCGTGAAAATTTTCATAATCAATGCAGCCAGTTGCAAATGCGATCAGCGTCATTGTACTTGTTTTTTCTCGTTCGTTTAAACTCTCGCTGTACGGTGATATCGTCGAGATGCGGAGAGAGCGCGCGCGCACGAGATGCACGAGGAGCACACACGCACACGAAATAGCGCGGCCACACACGCGCGAATTGACGACTCGTTTCGAGCGACGTTGAGCGCGAAAACGGGAAAAAAAAGAACAAAAAAGAAACAGAACAAAACGAAATAATGAGTCTTCCCGATGAAAAGATCAAAAAACAAAGAGTGAAAGAGGAAAATGAAGAAAATAAGAACTAATGGAAACGTATAAAAACAAAAAAACGGACGACTGGCCGACCTTGACGGATCACATGATTGGCAAGGATGATTTTCACGTCTTCGGCAAATTCGTATCGGGAAATGGAAAAGTTTTTGGCCCGCTCGAGAGCCTCGCTGATGTTCCACGTATCGCCGAAGCCCGACAGTGTACCTCGTTGTTATCTCGGTGGTTACCACGTTTTATCCATCTTTATCCTGGACGTCACAAAGTTCTCGTCACGAACTTTTGCGCGGGCGGCATCGTTCACAATTATCCCCGGTTTCACCACTCGTTGAGACCCGTTGCACCATAAACGTCCCTCGATAAACTCTCGTATCAAGAATCCAATCTCGATTCCCGAGTCGTCGCGCTGTCGCGGCTTATTCCCCAAAAAGTTCGGAACATATGGATGCGAGATCGGTACGGGGTTACGAGTACGATGACGCGATGCCTCCGAATGATCCTCGGTATCCTTCCTCCGCGTCCACACACGCGCTATCCGAGAGAAGAGAATCGCTTGTAAACAATACGAGCGCGCATACACCAGAGTGTTCACAGGAGCAACCCCTCCACTCCGTCCACTTTCTTCGAGCGGGGTTATATTTCTCTTTCTTTCCTCTCTCTCCTTCCTCTTTTTTTTCGTCACTCACCCCCCCCCCTCTTCCCCTCTCCCTTCCCTCCCCTCCCCACTCCACCCCGCCACCACCACCAGCACCACCGCCGGAGCAACCCTTGCGTCGAGTCCACCCGAGAGTTCTTTTATCCCCGTCGCTCCTCCCGGATCGCCCCCCCGTTCTTCCTCTTTTCCACCGTTTTTCCGCGAGAGAGGAGCGCTCTCTCGCGCATACACGCACGCTTCCACACACGCGCGCGCGCGCGCATACACACACTCTCGCTCTCTCTCTCTCTCTCTCTCGCTCTTTCGCTCTCTTTCTCACGCACGGACGCCCTCTAAATAGACGGGGGGCGACGATTCGGCGAGTTTTCGCGTGTCTCCGTACGATCGAGGTGTGCGCTTTATTTGTATTCGTGTGCGCGCGGGGCCGGCAAGAGGTTAGATGCGGCGCGTTGACGAATCTTCGGAGACCCGCGTCCCACGAACGCCGGCACTGTTCTGTCGCTTGAAATTCCAGAGTTTCGAGTCCTCGGGGGTTCTCTCGCGCGCGCCAAGGCAGCACACCGGCGAATCTTTTTCTCTCTCTCTCTCTCTCTCCACGTTTCCTTCTCCCTTCCCCGTTGCCCCTCCCGAGGCTGTTCCGTCTCGCCGAGGACGCCGAGCTCTTTGCTCCGATCGTCTCCCCCCCCCCTCCTCCCTCCACCATGCCCCCTCCCCCCTCCTCAGACCGGCGTCTTCTTCGTCCCCTACCCGGCGGCCGCCCCTTCTCCTCGTCTTCTTTCCTCGGCGAGATCTCCGGCGTTCTCGCTCTCTCACGTCGCGACGCCCGGACCTCGAGAGCAACCGGCTCCGAGACAGCCAACCAAATTTCGAGATGTCGGTCTCTCCTTGCCCCCACCCTGACGATCACGCCGCTTTCCTTCTCGCCCTTCCCTTCGCTCTCTCTCTCTCTTTCTCTGCTCCACTCGTTGCTATCTCCCTCTCTCTCTCTTTCTCTCTCTCTCTCTTCGATTCGCCACGGCGTCGCGAAGGACAAAATCTATGTATATAGATGCGAGCGCGTATATTCGTACATATATATTGGTTCCTTGCGAACAAAAGGACGCGATCGAAGTTGATTCCTTCGCTGATGGGACGAGACTCGGCCTCTTTGCTTACTATACTCTCCATTTCTCAATGTATTTGCACAAATACATAAACAAGTAGGCTATACACAGATAGCGCACACGTTTGTCCCGTAGGACGCGCTATCTCGCTCCCTCCCTCTCTATCTTTCACGCATTCGTCTCTTTCGCTCGCGTATACGCTCCACGCGAATTTTCTCCCTCGCTCGCTTATTCTCCTCTTCTTCTACCCCGGCTCGGGGGTTCCTTCGTTTCGGCTCGCCCGTTGCTCTCTCCGTTACTCGCGTTCGCGCCCTCTCGCACCGGATCTCGTCCTCCGGCCGTTTCGCTTCTTCCTCCTCCTCCTCCCCCGACGTACTCGCCTCGAGACCGGCGAGAGCAGACTCCCCCTGCGCTGTTACCCCGGTACTCCTTCGACTGCCCCCTCGCTTTTCCTCAACGAGTTATCGCTGGATAAGAGAAAGAGCGGACGGCGTTGCTCTCGTTTTTCAAAGAGCGACGAGGAGACGTACACGCACGTCGCTCCGAGTTCACACACTTTAATGTTTTCCTGTACTCGAAATAAACTACACGCTCTGAGCAATTTTCACTCGTCCGAAATCTTAGACTGATCTTTTCAAACTTTGGCACGCGCGCGCGAAAATTCTCGTCGCCGAGTCATTTTCGGACGCAAGGGAAGTTTTCCACTTTTTTCCACATCACGGCGCGCATTAAACGAAAGTTAGATCAACAGGAAGAGATTTTGGAATAAATTCTTCAAAATATACATACAATTAAGGTAGTTCGGTCGAATATTAGGTTCACGTTCGACAACATGTTTTTTTACATCTAATCGAAAGAGCTGACTTTATTTCATATGTCTATCAAATTTCAAATCGATTTGCCACGTAGTTTGGGTATAATTAATAAATAATGTAGCATTACTATTATAGCGCATAAAGGCTCTGTGACACACCAACTATCTAAATTTCAATTTATACGGAAAATTAATCGTTTAATGGCCAATTAAACGTATTACCACTACAATCATTGATATCTAAGAAATATATTTATTCATTATTTCAGTTAATTTATCACAAGATTTCTTTCAATTTTCATAATTAATGCAATTTTGCGGCTGCTATCTTGTCACACATCGAATAACATGGCGGTGCAGTCGCGCGCGCTTTATTTGGATTTGCTCGAGTGCAACATACTGAAATCCTTATTCATAGATTACATTTTTTATTACTAATAATTGTAATACTAAATATTTGCTTAAATTTAGTTTATCAAAAAGTTGCAAAAAATATATTTCTTTAAAACGTTTTTTAACGAAAAAAACAGCCTCTTGCAAGCATTAGTCGAAGTGTCATATGGAATAACCCAGATTATGTACGCTAGTCAAATTCAGTCGTCATTATTTCCGAGTATTAATTATTGACTTATTATTAAGAAGCCTAAGACAAGTTTATAATATTTTATTATTAAATAATTAAATTTATCACACCTTTTATATAATCTAATTGAAAATAAATTACAGATAAAATTTGACCCAACTCGACCAAACTACCTTTAAATTTCACATTTTTGCACTTTTATGCTTATACCTGTATGAAAAACATCATTGAAAGTTCATTTTTTTCGATGGACGATAGACATGGTAAAATGTTTTCCTCGTAATTTTTTTTAATTCACAACACTTACGAACAAAGATATAAATGGAATGGAAGAAATTGTCGAGAAAATGTGTAAATAAATTCAGCAAGTATAGACGATACAATAACTCGCCATTGTACATTTAAATTTCATGAAATCCATTCGAGACATTCGGCGAGATGACAGACGGCTCGATTTTAAATTTATGTCCCGGATAAATACGGTATCGGAGAGACCATCGGGGAGAGACTTTTTCCGAGTGTAAATAAAAGCAGGTGGTTCAAGGCTAAGGCTGGTCGTTCGATGGCAATTTCGTACATCGCCTTTTACATACGCAATACACGTATATACGTTATAGTTATCGACGACTTTCTGTATCCTGCAGATCATTATTATTTTTGTTTATCTGCTTGCAGATTATTATTATTTTTATTTGTATCTCGTGTACAAAATTTATCATCGCCGTTAATATAACTCGAAAACATTTTGATGACACTTGACGTAGATTTTAATCGAACCAAATAACATTTTCTTATACTCCGTTTCGAACTTGCTTGAGGAAAAAATTTGTAGATTTTACCTTCAAAAATAAAAAATAATATAAAATGCGTATGTAATTTTGAAATAAAATAATTGGCGTCATCGGATGGCTATAGAGATAAATAAATAATGAAATTGGCGAGAAAAATGCCGATTCCGGGTGTTAGTTGCGTCAAAATGGAAATCGGATTGTAAGAATTCGAACGAGTGAGAACGCAAGCGTGACGCGTAGAATCGGTGCGGAATCGTCTCGGACGAAAAATCGAAGTTTGTAACGACTATCGCGAAACCGAGGTGGATGGAAAAAGGAGAATAGAAATGCGTAAAATAAAAGAAGAAAGAGGCGGAGGTGGTGAGAAACGATTTCCGGACACTCGATACACGTAGCTCGTAAAAGTTGATTGAAACTTTCTAAAACGAATTTCACGACACGCAGCCGTGAACGTTCTCTCGAACGTAAACGTATGACGGAATTCAGCGACCTTCTTTGTTACGTGTTCCTTTCTTTACGCGTTTATCCTCGCGCAATTTTTTTGTCTTTCCTAAATTTTTTTTTCCTTTTTCGTGCGAGACTGGCTTTGATTCTCTATCTCGAGGCGAGACCTTGAATTTCGATGGTGCTCGGCATTCGGATCGCGTAGTCTAATCTCATCTCATCCTCTGTATGTGTAAGGAAAACTGGTATTTTAATGACTGAATTCTATTGAGCCATTAGAATATTATTTTCGCGGTTCACATACCTCTTTTCGAACAAAATCTTTTCTATCGCTGACTTTTCTTAGCCTCACAGACGTCGCGATTCTTCTATTCACTCCTATAAATTTATAATCCTATCAAATTTGAAAAAAATTTAGCTACATTGTATCAAAAATAAACTATATAGAAACGTACACTCTCAATAAAATTTCAATCATTCATATATGAATAAAATTGTTTCAGCTATTTTTTAACTAATACTGAAATAATTATTTTTTACGTAGAAATAAAAAAAATTTATATATTTTTATGTAGAAATCGAGAAAATATTTAAAAAGTCGAAAAAATAACAATGTGGACGAGATAAATATTTTTGATTTTTTTACATATCCAGCAGCCGCTAGAAGGAATCGCAGCTTGCATTTCTCTGCATCGCGGTGCGCTGCGCCGTCGTTGACCCCGCGAAGCCTCACCGTGACCTTCGCGCCGCGATTCGAGCCAATGAAGAAAAAAAATGTGGGTAACCTTGCATTTTTTCAGACACTTTTTTCGCCCTCTCCACGCAAAGAATTCCTTCTCGCTCGATACACACATATTCACGCAGCCGAGGATCGGTACTTTGCATATTTGGAACACTCGGGTCACGTAAACTTGAGCTTAAACTGCATTGGCGATACTTCGATAAATAAACGATCTATTTTTCTTTCCGATATGAGGAAATAAGAAAATTTCGTAAAAAATTTGCGTCATAATCTTTCTATTTGTGATGTTAATTTAAAAATGTGCTCACTACTGTTTTTGCATTCGCCTCTCTGTGTGACGCAAATAAATTTTTTACCCTGTTTACAATACGAGTGGAAAACAACTCGGTGAGACAATTTATACATTTGTTTTGGTGAAAATACACGAAAAAAAATAATTAAAAACAATCTTCTGCGAAAATAAAATAAAAAACGGTCTAATGGCAAGAATTCGCATCAGAAATTATACATTACGTGAATAAAAAAAATAACAAATGATTGAAATCTCGACGTTTATGCGCGAGAGTGACGAGAACTTTTCTGTATACGTGAAAGAAACTGCAAAGACCTTCATTAATCAGATGGACGATCGAAAAAAAAATTTTTTGCCGGATCGTGGTCGCGGTTGTTGATTCTGTAAAATACGAGATGACCAGCAATTTGTTGGAGCGAACGAGAAGAAATATGCGCGTAGATATATATCTATTCACGTGCACGAGTGAGCTAGATACTATTTGTATATAGATATGTACACACGAAGTGAGCGCACATTAATTTCCGTGCTAACGTTATCACAACCCCTCGTCGCTGGCCTAAGTGTCGGATTTGGATAACGCTAACTTAGCAACGCCCGGGGTTGGCGATTCGCCCTCTCTTCCCGCCTCTCCTTTTCCCTCTCTCTCTCTCTCTCTTTCTCTCTCATATTCTCCTACTCTCGAGAAATTCAAGCTATCCCTGGATTCGTGCCCTCTCACCCTTTCTCTGTTTCCATAAATTGTATATGTGTACATGCACAAGTACAAATAATAAAAAATAAAACGTTTAATCACGATGCAAACGATTTTCAAACTCATTGCATATTCTTTCTATTTTATTGCACATCTATAGAAAAGTGTATTAAATTTTATGAATTGTGCAAATATCAAGACATTTTTTTCCATAAAATTAACAACTGTATTGGAATTATTTAGGTCAACGTTGTTGTTAAAATTTTAGTCTTTCAAAATCTTTAGTCATACAAAGTAAAATAGAAATCCAAAACTCCGAATTGCAAAGTTATATATAGGTTTAAGTAGCTGCCGACCAATTTTATAGTTATTTTATATTTATATTTATTTATTTATTATTATTTATTTATACTTATTTCATATTTTGTATTATTTTTTGTATTTTTTTATACATAACATTAAATAGTAACATTAAATAGAAAAAAAATTCAATTTTACTGTAAGCAGTCACGGTCGTCTTGACGCCTTGACATATTGCCGATCTTGCTTTCTTTCATTACTTCGCGTCAAGACACTAACGTGTCTTTAGATTTTATATGATTATATTATATTTTTTTTGGAAAATTACTAACTAATATAATAAAAATAAAATTTATAATTCGTATAAAATTTCTAAAATGATTAAAATCTATATACATATTTTAAATAAAAAATTGATCGATAGCTTTTTTATATTTTTCATATAATTCTTTTGTATATTTACTATGTTTTTCGTACCGAGGTAACAGTTTGGAAAAGTTTGAAGACCATTAATAATTTTAGTGACTATACGTTACAATCAAAATGAATGTTTTATACGAAAACTTTTCATCCATTTCCAAGTAGTACGAAAAAAAAAACAACAGAGTAACTTTTCATATAAAATTCCATCGGTGTAGAATAACATAACCCGAAGCGTAACATTTCACAGATGAATTAATAACAAAATCGGCCTTTCGATTAATGTAATTGGATCCTGTTCGGTTATCCTTTGGAATTTTCGTCAAGGATTTTAGAAGGGGCGGTAAGGCGATAGGGACGGGATCGAGAGCCGAAGCAGCCTCCGACGCCGGCGAAGTCAAGGGGTACGCAACACCCACACACGGGAAACTCCGAGGCCGGCCGGAGGGGGAAGAAAAGGGAGCGCGAACGAGTTGCGAGCCAAGATCCTCTCTCGCGTCAGATTGAATCAGCCTGAGCAACGAAAAGCCTCCCTCCCTCATTCTAGATTTTCCCTAGCAACCCTTGAAACGGTCCGAGGATTTTCGGTGGTCGACGCCGAGCTGACCGTGCCACTATCAGCCAGATATTCGCTGGCGTGGCGTTTGCGTCCCATTTTATTAAGGAAATCTACAGTCAACCTCCGTAACTCGCTCTTCTTTTCTCTCTCTCTCTCTCGTCGTCTCCATCTCGTTTCCTCATTCCTCCTTTTTCTCTTCGCGACACACCGACTCTCTCTCTTTCTCATCTCTCGGAGAGAAATCGCCAACTCGCCGCATTCGCTTCGGCAAAAGCGAATTTACATCGTCCGAGAATTACGACACTCGCGATTACGCGTTTATGAACGATTCCACGCTTCACTTCCCCAGCTCACATCTTTTTGCCAGACTTCTTTCAATAGAATATATCACGGTGTTAAAAAAATTTTACAATTTAAAGCAAATGTTTCAGCGAAGCGATAATTTTACAACCGATAAGCCTAAAAAAGCAAAGAATCTGGTTTAGAAATCGTAAAAGTGGGAAAAAAAAGCGTGTGGTCTCAATGTCGTTTGTTTGAATAAATTGTTTTCACGTTTTTTTCCTCCACTCTTTTCTCTACTCCGTGGTAACAAAAAAAGCGCGTTCTCATAGCCACGTGGACGCATGTACGCGTGTGCGACTATGTACATCAAGATATATGTGCGTACTTGAAATAGTCGTACGTGTGTACAAAAGAAAAGAGAAGAACGGCTCTCAATAAGCTCTCTTGTTCCGTTGACGAAAGGGTTTCACGTGAAAAATTGTATGAATCATTTCACTCAAAATTGCACGGAGAAAAATACATTTCAAAAATTTATACCAGAAATTGAAATAATACTGATATGAAGAGAAAAATTGCAGTGTAAAACTGTAATTTAGCCTTTT
>JAPYYW010002071.1:0-27618 GCA_030522545.1 Cremastinae sp. A BG-2022a | reverse complement strand
TCGGAGTTCTCTGTTACGAATGTCTCGTCGGTAGCCCACCGTTCGTTGCCCAGACTTACGAGGAGACTTACGTTAAAATAAGAAAAGCGCAGTACACTTGCCCGAACCATGTTAGCGAAGGTGCCTGTCATTTTATTTCAAAGGTAAAATCAATTATTTTATCGTTATCTTCTTTCTATTGGCCATAATAAATTATTGCATTCTTTAATCCGTTGAGGAATGCATTTGAAATTAAAAGAAATTTATTACTTTGCAAGTTGTTGGTCGTGGAGCCCTCTCAAAGAATGTCACTAGATCGTATACTGACGCATCCATGGATAACATCAACGAGGACAACTCAACCACATAAACAGAGCAATAAATAATAGCATCATTTTGTTCGAGGCCCATCGATTTTCTGTTTGGCATACTCAAAATTCAGGTCACCCAAGGTGATCTGTGCTCGTTATATTCCTATGAAAATTATAAATAATAAAGTAATGAGATTTTTATTAAAAACTGAGGAAAACTTCTTTAAAGTATCATAAAAAATTATGCAAAATTTCAATAAGCTTCACCGTTCAGAAGTCGACATACATGTATTTAGAGTTAAAAATTGCGATGTTTAACTCGATAAAAAAAAACACTCTCAAGTTTTATCAGTCTGCAGTAAGCTTCTCTGTTTCACTATCCTAAACACTTCGGTAATAATTATTTCAACTAACTGGTGCAAGAAATTCTCGAGGATCGAGTGTTCTGTACGTTCCATCACCCTCACCTTCAAAATTTAAAAAATAGCGGATATTTTCCTGCTGAGCATGAAATACAAAAAATTTATCGAGATGTTGAACAGAATGGCTATATTTCTAAATTTCGATAGTAACGCCGACAACTGGTGAAAACTGTTATTATTCAAAAACAGAGTGTTACGTTCGTTTTCGTTGATACAATCTGGGATAAAAACACTTGTTCTTTTACTTGCTGTCATGAAAATAGTTTCCTTTTATACCGATTTGAACCGTTTGGATTTGCACACAACAATTGGCAGAAAGTGACAATAAAATGAAAGAAAAATAAATTATTGGCAAGTTGTGCGAAAGAATGTTTCGATGAGAGTGAAATGAAAAATTCTGAGACCCGATCGTTGCCATTTTCAAGCTTCGCCAACAACGTCATCAAACGTTTTGTTTCGATGTTAGGTAAGTTCCACTTATCGCCCAAAAAGACTCAGTTCTATCCTTAATACATTGGTTTTGGAACTTTGTGGACGTTTTGGACGATAAGTGGAACGCGCCCGTTGTTCCGTCTTTTTCTTTGTTTCTCGCTCGTCTCTCGTCTCCCTTTTTCTGTTTTGAGATATCGTAGACAACAAAGCGCATGGACGGACAAAGATTTGTTCTCGCGCGTATCCGCGTTATCGCGCGTCGTTGTTCATCGGTTGTCAAGCGAGGACAGGAGAAAAATATGTTCAACGAGCATCTCAACGAGTTCAAGTATTTTCAGCATGCGAAACAGTCGTTTTTCTCTCGTTTCAGATCGTAACCAAAATCTGAGCACTCGCCAGCCGCGTTTCGCCGAATAACGGGAAAAATCCGTTGTTGAGCGCGACAACGAACGAGAATCGAGAATCGCGATGTTCGCTTGTGGTGGGAGAAAACATTTTCTCGTAGTCGGCCAATAGCGTGACGTCGATAAGCCTGATATCTGTAAAAATTCGCGAAAAGCAGCGCTAGCTGTAAATTCCCCGAATATTCGCTAACACTGGGCCCGAATTGAGAGCAGAGTCCTTTTCACACGAATCCTCGCGTAGTTCGTGCCTCACATTTAGTGGGGTTGGAGAGGAGAAGAAGAAGAAGAAGAAGAAGAAAGAAAGAAGGAGACAGAGCGAAGGGGAAAATGTCGGTGCGTTGGTGGGGTCCATCGTGCGACTAGCGACTTTCGCCCACTGTTTCTCTCGCGATCCGATCGCACCAACTTTTTTTTTATTTTTCTGTTCGCGAGTAAGGAGAGTGCAAGAAAAATTATTCGGATTCGGTAAAGTGAGGTCGGTCAGATCGGTCGGAGCGTGTCGAAATTTAACGGGGGTTTTGCGTCGGGAATTCTTTCTGTTCTACACGCGCGTGAGACGAGCCAGGGCCTTCGATCGTTATAAAACCTATACATATACCCTTACCACACATACACCTACGTCCACACCAACAAACCTATATATCCGTGTATATATAGATACAGGAGGGTCTATATAGTTATAGAGGCGTGTGTTTGTGCGTTCCGTGCGTTCGGGGAGCGCGCTGGCTGGCTGTGTGACCAGGCAGACGGACGGTCAGAGTTTCCAACGAGCCCATCATAGATCGCTTAGGCCCAGACATGTCGACAAATCTGACGGCGGTCCTTTCAGGAAAAGTCGAATTTGTCGTCGGCGGCAAGTACAGATTAATGCGAAAAATTGGTTCCGGTTCCTTCGGTGATATCTATCTCGGCATCAATATTACAAATGGCGAGGTATGAAACTTTTTTTTCTCTCTTCGTCTCTCTCTCTCTCTCTCTCTCGCCAACAAATCCCGTTTTTTTTTCTTCCTCCTTATTTTGCGCACGTACATCGAAGCGCCAACGACAGTTTCCTTGTGTCCCCCTTTTTTTCTCTCTTGTACACAATGCTCTCTAGAAATATATAAATATACGCGCGATGTTTAAAGCGCTATATCTATGTATACGTGTACCAGCGTATCTTTATATAAACAGGGACAGATGTATTTTTCGCTACTTGTACGGAGAACGCTCTTTATATTTACAACAACGTTATATACGATGCTCCCTCTCTCTCGCTCTCTCTAAGGTCTCATAATCGCTCGATTTCATCCTATTTGACTTTTATCCCCCTGTCACACTCGTCGAGCATACGCGACCAACACCCACACGCGTACCCACTTTTTTCTCTTTCTCGCTCTTTTGCAACAAACAATCGGATCGCCGATAAAACGTCTATTCGAAATTGCGTCTCGATCGTCAATGAAGCAACGTCGCATCTTTTTTTTTTTCTCTTTGTTTATCCCAGCCGGAGGGATAAACTTCTTTTCAATCCTCCTTTTTTTTCACACCCTTCAAATATCCCACAAAATGCAAACTTTCTTCTCTTCAGCCTTGCCTTTTTTTTTTACTTTGTTTTTCCTCGCTAAGAATCTTTGATTATCGACGAAGATGCTGATTTTACGTTGCTACAATTTTTGGGATTCCTTGTGCTGATCTTATTTCTGTTTTTGGCCGATTCAGGAGGTCGCGATCAAGATGGAGAGCGTCAGAGCTCGCCATCCGCAGCTTTTGTACGAATCCAAGCTGTACAAAATTCTGCAGGGCGGCGTAGGAATCCCTCACATGCGCTGGTAATTTTTTAATTCTGATTCAATTGTTGTTCGCGTCAGGATGCGTAAATTGAAAAAAATTTGATGAATGCGCAGGTATGGAGTGGAAAGGGACTGGAATGTGCTCGTCATAGAGCTGCTAGGGCCGTCGTTAGAAGATCTGTTTACTTTCTGCTCTCGAAGATTTACCATCAAAACAGTACTGATGCTCGCCGATCAGATGATAGGCAGGATCGAATTTGTACATTGCAAACACTTTATACACAGAGACATTAAGCCAGATAATTTTTTGATGGGCATCGGACGTCACTGTAACAAGGTTTGTGTGCTGATTTATATTCGCGAATGCTCTCATAAACAAGTAAATCCGAAGCATCCAAAGATTACTCGAATGATGGATTTTGTTTATAAAATTCAGCTGTTTATCATCGACTTTGGCCTCGCGAAAAAGTACCGAGACGGCCGCACGCGACTTCACATAATGTATCGGGAGGACAAAAATTTAACGGGAACAGCGAGGTATGCGTCGATAAATGCCCATCTCGGTATCGAGCAGAGTCGTCGAGACGACATGGAGTCGCTCGGTTACGTGCTCATGTACTTCAACCGAGGTTCACTGCCCTGGCAAGGACTCAAAGCCGCGACCAAGAAACAAAAGTACGAGAAAATTAGCGAGAAGAAAATGTCCACGCCCGTCGACGTACTGTGCAGGGTAACGTTTATTACATTTTTACTCCATTTCTACTCCATTTTTACTCCAATGAGATACTTTTGAATCACTTTTACTCATTTACTGGTCATTGAGGTATTTTCGCTGTTCTAGAGAACAGTCCAAGTTTCCAACGGATGTACTGCGATCTTTTTTTTGTCGTTTGTCCACAGGGATTCCCGGCCGAATTCGCGATGTACATAAATTACACAAAGGGACTGCGCTTTGAGGAGAGTCCGGACTATATGTATCTTCGTCAGCTGTTCCGAATCCTATTTGGTACATTGAATCATCGGTACGATTACACGTTCGATTGGACGATGCTTAAGCAAAAGATAATGCCGAGTGGTATCGCGGTACCGCAGCCTCCTCCCGGGCAAGGACAGGGTGCAGGTAAATACTTTTTATCGTTCTTTCTTAATACTTAATTATTATTTATGTCTCTTTTCTTTAGTTTTTCGTTTTATTCACGTCAAAGTTTCGTAGAATATCGTCTTTTTGTTTACTATTTATTGTTTCGGTTAACGGTGAAGCGGTGTCGATAAAATTGTTGATTATGAGTTTGTGTTTCGTAAATTCGAGATTTATTTGAAATTTTATTGTTTCGTTGGTTATTTAATTTGCATTAGATTATTTTTAACAGAGTCAAATAGTGAGAGAAGCATGTTCTTGAATATGGCAAATTTTTGTAATTCCTAGCAGCAGCAGGTGAAGTCGCAACGAAAAAGAATGCTTGCGGTAGTGTTACTCGGCAGGCGGTCAACAACACTTCCAAGAAAGGTTAGGGTTAATCTTCTGTCATCTGTCCGTCCGAGAAAACGAAAAGAACCGAGCAAAAAAGAAAAGGCAACACACACTTTTAGTCCCTTTGTACGAATCGTAGCCAATCGATTATTTCGTCTCCGCAACCACGATTAACAACCGCCAGTTCGCTATCAACCAACCAACCAACCAACAAATTCCTCCTCGTGTACACCGCGCGTAACGTTCTCTCCTCAGCGTGATGGTGGTGGTGGTGGTGGCTAGAAAAAGAAAGAAAAAAGGAACTGCATTCACTAAAACCAACAGACAACAATTATACCAACAGAACAAAATTATCATCGACACGATAAATTGTTCGATAAATCCTCGTACGAATCCCTCTTGTTGCTTCTTTCTCTCTCGAGACTTTTATCTCTAAAATCGAGTGTTACCTGCGATCAGCGACGCCAGGAAAACGTCGACGCCTCTCGATTCGGAGACGAAGGACAGTGGAAAGCGCCGACGACGTTTCGCGATGTGAAGAATGCTTGTGCGCCGCGTCGAGAAAAAAAAAACACAAAGATTGAGAGAGAGAGAGAAAGTGAAATTTCTTTCGAGAAATTCATAGACAAAAATTTCCTTTCCCCTCTCGACGTAATTCGTCCTGCCTCTTATCATGTTCTTCCAATTTTCCTTTTATACTTCGCGTCAGTGCACCTTTATTGTACTTTACGTTAAATTATCCACGAATACACGCATTATATCGCCAAGATTACACGTCTGACACGTTACGAGTAATCACAAGTAAAACTTGTTTTCTACAAAATCGGATCTGTCATTAATGAAATAATCCTCGAACAGTGACGGTAAATAAAAAAAAAAGTAACTTTGTCAAAGATTTCTCTGTAAAAGAGAAAAAATGAATCAGTGAATGTGTTATTCTTCAAATCTAAGCCAAAAATCATAAAATTGAAACTTAAGAAAGGGAAGAATTTACCGAGATCGAATCGAGTGTTCGCCGCGCCTTTTTTAACGTATACGTCAATCAAGAAAGGTGAAAACTGGGAATACGTGATCCGGAGCACGCGTGTTGACAAATAACGATGAGAATAACAAAATTTTTTTACAATTATCCAATGGGGAAACGAAAGAGCCAAAGAGAAACACCAAAGCAACTCAATCGTTCAGAACAAAATCGCGAAATTGTTCATGTTTTTTTTTCGAATTTCGAGTTTTGTTTGACTAACCAGACATTTTTTTTTCTCTTGTCAGCTGACGATCAAACGGCCAAGGATGCTCGGTCTGCTCTTTATCGTCCGGGACTACCATGGGAATAAAACTTTGTCGTCTTCGGCAATTTACGTGAACAAGAAAGAGAGGAAGAAAAATTTAAATAAAAAGATATATAGAGAGGAAGAAGCGAAGAGAAAGAAAAGTTTTCTCTCCACTTTTGTCTCTCTCTCCCTCTTGTAACGAGTTTTTGCGTCGATTTTTCTCATGAGATGATAGTTTCGCGAGAGTGTTTTACCCTTCTCCACGGGAACGTTGAATTTTTCGGCCTTCCTAATTTTTTTTCTACACCGACGAAATAAGCCCGAACTAAAGAGAAGATGACTCGACCATTCTTCCAAATCCATCCCAGCACATCCTTCGCTGCACCAAACGATACACACTGTACACATACATCAACACACAAGAATAAATGCGAGCGTGGCATTGAGCAATGATCACTTATTTGATCACAATAAAATCATTTTAAAAATCCCAAACTAAAATTCTGAAAATCATCTTCTGGAGTTCACCATTTTTCATTACTATTAGTGTTTTTTTAAAATATCATTTTAATATCCAATCTCGGTTATTCCACGAAAAAAGAAAGTGTCTACGTTTTATAAAAAATGAAGTACAAGTCTATTTGCGAGCTGGATGATTAACGATTTATGTGAAGAAGCATGAAAATATACGATTGGCTCGCGTCTACTAACACGAATCTTTTCACTGAAAGACCGAAAAGAGAAAAGAATAAAGTGATTGCAAGGGAAGAGAAAAGTAGTCGCGCGTACGATGATCCGACAGCGGGATTGAGCTCCTCTTTATTTTTAATCCAAAACCTCGCTTCGTGTCTGTTACAGGTGCGCCCTAAAAAAAAACTCCAAAAGTACTGTGCGCGACAGATCATAAAGCACCAATAATTTCGAAAGCTCTGGAGTATCTAGTAACAAAGCGAACATCAACAACAACAACAACAACATCAACAACAACAGCAAACAAAAAAACACGATACACAAATTGTACGTGAAGGTCCGAGCGATTGGACGAAAAAAACGAGAGAATAAAAAAAAAAAGAAAGGAACAAAAACTCCACAGGAAGGTGAATAAAATAAATAAATAAAAAAGATGGAAATGCGATGGATCGTTGTGTGTATCAGACGTTTTTTTTAAGTGACTGAAAATCAAGGAGCATAATACGGAATCGCTTTGTATTGATTGAGATGAGAAAGAAGACGGAAACAGGAGAGAGAAACAGAAACGCGTTGCGCATTATCGTAGGAAAATAAGAATCAGCAACGAACGACGGAATATCAATTCGAATTTATTTACTATTTTAGCGGATCATTATTTCTTTTCTGCGACTTTCGTTTCATTTGTCTACGCTTCCAGGCTCTGGAAAATCAAATAAATTTTCTTAAATCTTCCTATTATTTTTTTCTTGCGCTTTCTCTGTCTCTCACTCTCTCGCTCTATCTTTGTTTCTGGTTCTTTTATTCTTATTCTCGTAAATTTTGCTACGTTTATTCATTCTCGTCATATGAGAAGAACGTTCATTTATCTACCGTCAATCGCGTTTTTTTTTAGTTCATTATTATTGTACGAATAAACTATACGTTTAACGAATAAGAACGGTACATGGAAAATGGAAAAAGAAGGAAGCGAGTTACGAGGATAGACGATTTCACGATGTACTCTCGATCTCGTTGTGGTTAATGTGTGCGCGTCATCAAAGTCAAAGTGTGGCAAGTGATATGAAATAAAATATTAGAGGGAAGTAGAAGAAGGAGGAGGAGGAGGAAGCAGTTATAATAGTCAGGAGAAAGTAAACGCGAAAGGAAATTCTCTTTCTCTTATTTCACTGAGGATTCGATTCGAAAACGGAGCCTCGAACAATCGACAGGGAGGTAATATGGTGTGCTACGTATAAGAAGAAGGAAAGAGAGGAAAAATTGTATAATCTTTCTGACAGAATCCTTTTCTCATTTCTTCTTTTTAAAGTGACGTTCCGAAATTCAACCTGGAAGCCTCTTTACCATCGAGGCTGCGCATCATATCGATAATTGCATTTTTTTGTTATTTAGTAGCGAGAATCCTCGACGGATTGCCTCTCAACCTTATTACCATTATTGTTTATTTTTTCGTTTGGATTGCCATTGTCGTCGAAGAAACAAACTCGTAGTGTTCTCATTGTCAACGCGATCTTTTTTTTTTTTTTCATCGAACGCTACTGTATGTAAACGTAGACACACGAAAACATTCACACAACGACCGATTTGTTCCACCGAAAGGGAAGAAAGAAAAAAAAAAGAGAGCTGGTTAAAAGAGACGAAAAGACAACAAACGGATGAAAATAACACGGGGCAATTTGTAGCGTTGATTGTTGGAGAGAGCTGTCGTGCGGGGAAAGGACATAGTGAGTGAGGAAGAGGGAATTTAATAAATATCCGAAGGACTTTTTAAAATGATAGAAACAATAAATGATGCTGCTCGGAACGAAGAGAAAAAAAAAAGAATACAAAAATTGGCACTTCCCGGGATGTTTGCCCGCGCGAATGGGACTATATAATAATAATTATTCGTATTAAGAAAATCGATAAGAATAAGAGAAAAAAAACAAAAAAAAGGCAAACAAACAAGAAGAAAGAACAAAAAAAAAACAAAGATTGAATTTAAAAAATGAAGCAAATGTTTGAGAAAAGTGAGTGTTCGGTGACACGTAAGAGTATGAGTGTGGTTTTGCGATTGCCTGGACGAATGAGTATCGAATAAACTAATAATAATAACAATAAAAAAAATACAAAAAGTAATTATAACATGCACATGCTATTGTCTAGTATATTATATTATATATTATATTATATTATATATATATACGTATGCATATGTATATATATATAAAAATTCTATTATTATGGAAAGAAAGAAATGTTAGGAATAATGAAAAATGGAAGATGATGATTATGATGAAGTAATGAAAAACGAATCGAAGTTGGGCGTTGTTTCATGGACATGTGAGGGGACTCGCGTCAAAGGTTTATTGCTCCCCGTTTATCCCAACCCTCGAGCCTGCCCCCCAGCCCCCTTTTTCTCTCTAATAATAAAGACTCAACATTGTACGGTATTTCGCACGCAAATGCCTCCTCGACTTGTCAATTATCCCATTTTTTCAATCTCGTTGAAGCTCTTCACCGCACTTTTTTCGATCTTGATGCTTCCAAGTGAAAGGGACTTTTTTGAGCTAGTTGTGTCGGAAGGGAAAAGTTAGTGACGCTTTACGCGTCGAGGTAAGTACAGTAATTTTCTCTTTCGACCCACTGTTCCTATTTTTCCAAACGCCCGTACGTAAGCACTCGATTCTCGTTCTCATCTACGAGTCTCCTTTCGTAACGTCGTGACTCATGAATCTGAAATGAAACTCTGCTACCTGTCAATCAATCAATCAAACACTTGTTATCCTGTGAAATTATTTTCCCTATACGCTATTGTACAAATCGTGAAACGTGAAAAAATAATAAAGAATGATTTGAAGTAAAATTCATTGATTTTTTTTACGTCAATTACCATTTAAAAATAATAACACTATTATCTTGATTGAGGAAAATAATTTAAAAACATTTAGGCAAATAAAGTGTCTTTATGCCTTAAAAAAAATTGCAATTTCAACATAATTATCGATTACACAATAATTCGAATATTAAGAATATTTTATAATTAGTGAAGTGTTACAGCCTCGAATTATCGTCGCATCCTTCTTATTATGCGTTCCACCATTTACTTAGTTTTTTTTTAAATCATTTATTAACACAATAAATAGAGGAGGCTCTCTACTACAGTTCTCCCGCAGTGTACGTTTTGTTCAAATTTTGTGCATAGGAAAACATTTTTTTTTTTTGCGTTACAGTTATCGATTTATAAAAGCACATCGATAATCGCAGTCTGTTGAGGAAAGAGCCTCTCAAAATCGTATGAACAGTTTGAAAAAATAATATCACTTCAGTCATTGCGGATTTAAAAAAAAAACAAATAAATAATTAGTTCAAAAGGTGGAAGCCTATCAGCGACGGTGCATCCTGTCATCGTGCCGTAGTCGTTTCCATTCCTCATGAATGTAAAAAAACTACTTGACGAGCTATTGATAATAGAATCGAAAAAAAAATTTTACTAAAATGAAAATTCGAAAAAAATTAGTAACTGAGAAGCGTGTGCACTTTTCTCAGATCATCGGTGCCAACGTTGACCATTTTGAGGTCCGGGTTGCTCGATGGAATACTGATCTCAGCAGCCATTACTTTTTTGCTCGAACGCAAGGCCGCTGCCATTTCGCGGCTCAGGAATATTGCGAAGTTCGCCTCTGCTCGACCACCAGCAGTTCGTTTCACGGTTTCTTCTCTTACAGCGTCCTGAAAAATAATACGATACAATAATTTGTATTCGGAATAATTTAATATGAGAAGTTGAAACAATTTTTCACATTTTTAAAAAAGAATTTGCTTACTGTCAATTTGTCGACTTTGTCCTTCAGTTCCTTTATTGTCCACTGTCTTTGCAATAGTTGGTACGCAGGCATTGCTTTGTTCAAAACAGGCGGTTCGGTCGTGATCAACTTATTTTTCCGTAGATCGGGAATGGTAGGGTGCAGCATAACATCGTGAATTTCCTGAAAGAATAAATATTTTGATTGAGCATGAATTTACAAATTCTTGATTTATTGTAAGAAAAAAAAGGTTACTACCTTAACAAGCTTGTCTCGTTCTTTGCGTAGTTCGTCTAGTTTCGTGTCCGTTCGATACCTGAATGACAGATCCGGCAATGGCTCGAGAGAGTTAAGTTTATTTTGAAGATCGTGAGCCATGAGTTTTCTCTTTTGTCGGTTTTCAACATTAAGGGCCTCCTTGAGGGCGCTTATTTCCTGAGCGAGCAGTCTGTTTTCGAAGTTGGAGCTCGTGAAGCCGGAGGAAGCACCGGTAGTCACGGAAATCGGGATCGAACCGTCTCCGCCTGGAAGCGGTGAACCAGGACCGGTCGGCGTAAGCGCTGTCTTCTTTCCGAAAGTCTTCAATTTTTCCTTCAACTTTCCTTTCTCTGACTCCAAACTCTCGATATCCGTTTGCAAGTGATCCATCGTTTCCTCGAATTCTTTTTCCTGAGTTTCACATTTAAAAATCATACATTCGCGTGCTTTAAACGCTTTGCTGACATTATTGAAATAAAAATAAAAACAGACTACCTTTCGCTTCAGTTGATCTTGCGTCTCGTCCAACTTTCGCGTCAACTTTTCGAGCTCAAGCTCGTGCTCGCGTTGCTGCTGTGCGAGTCGTTTCTCCGCAAGATCTCGCCGGAGCACCATCTCCGAGAGTTCTTCTTGTTTCTCACGAAGGGCGATGCGACATTCCCGAATGTCGCTGTCCCGAGCTTCGAGCTTCCTCGCGAGAATCTTCGTCTCCTCGGACTCTTTGATCGCCGCCTGTGCCCGGACCATGATCGGCGTGACCAGCTCGTTGCCGGGTTGGGCGCTCGGCTGTTGTCCACCGATAGCCATCTCGTTTTCGCACTCTGCCATCTTCTGTGCTAAATTCGCAGCCATCTGTTGAATCACAGCGAGACTCGATTTTATCGTAGCCACGGGGCCGAGATCTTCCGTGTCGTAGATCCGTTCGCTCGAGATCGCGGCCATTTCTTTCAATTTAGTCGCAGTCAGACCAGTATCAAAGTCTGGAAAAAAGAGAGTTTTCATCTCGTTCTTCGATATCTCACCATTTTCAAACGTTATCGATCACAATTGATGGTTTGTCTAGAAAAAGAAGCTTGCCTCCGTTCGCTGTGATCGCTTGCAGGGCGCTCTTCAAAAGATCCTGCAGCGTCTTCGTTATCTTTACGGAATGCTGGTAACAGTTGGTGAACTGCTCGGCCCAATCTTTCTCGAGCCCTAGGCTCATTCCTGAGCCAGCTACGCTCGTTATTTGATCCCGAGGTACGCGTCTCCGTGCCGAGTTGAGATGTTGCTGTATAACCTCGCACGTCGTCTCCGCATGTTGACAGAGCAAGCCTGAATGAAATTTCGTTCCAATTTATCAATGAATCAATGAATAATCAAAATAACAAATTATTGATTAATACCTATGTCACCGCCTTCTCCTTCGATGAGTATCTTTATTGCGGCCGCTTCGGTAGTGATCGCGTCGCAAACGCTTCCGAGGGATCTCGTACCGTTCACGACCATGCGAGCTTGGTTCGTGATCGTGCTCTCTCCAAAGAGGACCGAGAACATCATCGAGAAATAGGCCGAACACTTCTCAATAGCTTCCATTGGCACGTTCTCGTCCAGTTGATCCTTCTTGGCGAGTTGAATCAAGAAGTCGAGAGATTTTTCTTGAGCAGCCATCTCGGGATAAGTAGCGCCAACCTTGAGAAGCATCTCCGGCGAACAAACGTTCAGGGCAGACTCGAAGCAGCCCAGAGCCGTTTGCAAGGCGTACATGTGCGAGCACAGGCGGGACCTGAACGCGTACTGAGCTACAGAGTGTCCTTTCAGTAGTGTAGATCTGTGAAAAAATACATCAATTTAATTTAATTTATTTAAAATCTAATAATAAAAGAAAATCCACGGTACAAGAACTTTAGGATATAAATTAAAAATACGTACCTGTCGATTTTCTCGATGGCTCGATACTTCTCTCTGACTTGAGAAATTATAATCTCGGTTTTGTGAATCATTCTGGGAATAAGCAAAAGAGTCATGATCGCGTCGTGATCGCCGCCGCGAAGGAGGAAAGATGGTGGCATAAAGGAGAGTAGGTATCGAACGTGCAGGCGAGCCTCTTCAGCGTCGAGGCGTCGAAGCTCGAGATCGACGGCCTTCGTTTGTGCTCTCGATTCGGCGAAAGTCTTTTGGAAATCTAGAATCTCGGCGAGCTGCTGCTCCGCGCCTCGTTCTCCCGTTTTCGTCGTTTCCGTGGATTGAACGCGATTCTGCAATTGGACGCATTGTTCCTGCAACTGCATCGTCAGCTCTCGGAATTTGGCGATGGTCGATTCACGGTCGGCCAACGTCTCCAGAGCTGCGTCGCGGTGTCGCTGAGCATCTCGCGCCGCGCCGAGGGCCAAATCCAATTCCTCTCGAAGTTCCAGTTCCAACTCTTTCGACGATTCAGCCAGTTGATCCGACATGTCCTGGAAAAAAAATATTCTCTCGTTATTCAACGAATGGTCTTCAGTAATCCAATTCATTTGCGAAGCTTGCCTGTAATGCTTCCAGATCCGCGACAGCCTCCTCCAACTCCACGACTTTTTCTTCGAGAGCCATTTTTCTCTCACCCAGAACCTCGACCATCTCTTCCGCTCCAAGAGCCGCGTCGACCTGGTCGGACGATACAAAAAGATTCATAAAATGTAGAATTTGTTTGAAGAATGTGAGCCAATATTTTGCATCGCTGCAATTACCTGTTCTTGCAAATCGGCAATTTGATGCTCCATCTCCTCAACGCGAGACGACAATTTCTCTTTCGTCCGACCAAGCTCAAGAATTTCCGATTTTTTCTGATCCAAGTCCTTCTGAAGCTTTTGAAATTCGTGCTTCTCGTGCGCTGACAAATCTCTCATTTTGACGAGGGTATCGCGCAGCCGGATATTTTGCTGCTCGAGTTGCTTTATTTCCCAATTCGAGGCTCCGGTACCAGTACCAGGAACGCCAGGAGCTCCACTGCTCTATATTGGTTTTCGTGCCAGTTAATAATTTGGATAAGAAAATGAAAGAGGAAAAGGGAAAATTTTTACCCTCTCTGACATCTCTGTTCGCAATATCTCCAAGTCCAGCGTCATCTCCTCCAGCTTTTCTTTCAGCTGATCGAGCTCGATTTGGAGAGTCTCAGCCTTCTCCTCCGCCATTTCTTTATCGAGTGTTGCCATTTCAACGGTTTCGGCAAGATCAGCCATTTCGTCCTGATATATTCCACGTGCTAGCTGAGCCTCCCGAGCCTCTTGACGAGCACGCTGGACTTCTCTCTGCAAGCTTGCCTGTCAATTAACAAATTTATCACGTGAAAATTTACTTTCAACGTATCTTGCATTTTCAAATAAATATCTTAATATTTATACTTGACTCTCCATGACTTTCGACTTGAATTCCAAGAGTTGTTCCAACTGAATTTTCGTCTTCTCGTAATCTTTCATCTTTTCTTTATCTTGCAACCTCTTGATCTTCAGCGTTTCCACTTTTTCGTTGAGATCGGAAATCTAAAAAATATTTAATTGTTTTCGTGACACACACTTGATTGATAGAAATGAATTAAACATTTTTTTATCGTCTTTAATATGAATTAATAGCTCTAAAATTCTACCTGAGATTTCAAGTTGTCATTTTCCTGGACGAGCTGCATGTGTGTTAGTTTCTCCTCGACAAGATTCGCGTTGGCCGAGCTGCTCGCCGAGAGTGAGCCAGCGATCGCTTGTCCCGGCACGAAGTGCGGCTTCAGGGTTTCGACGAAACCGGTCTTCGATCCAAAATAAATAAATAAAGAAAGGAAAAATTAAGAGTCATTACTTTTTTCGAGTCACAACGTTTTTTGTTCGAGCTGCAAAGTGCTTTGTGCTCCAGATTATCGTAATACGAGATCTAAGCTTCGAAA
Organism: Cremastinae sp. A BG-2022a; assembly: GCA_030522545.1. Lineage (NCBI taxonomy): Eukaryota > Metazoa > Arthropoda > Insecta > Hymenoptera > Ichneumonidae > Cremastinae sp. A BG-2022a. The sequence goes on along the minus strand of JAPYYW010002071.1, from coordinate 12,934 downwards.
GTTGATTAAATTGGGATGAGAATCGAGGAGGAAACACTTTGCGACTCTTGTAGACATTTTAAGGGATCAATTTTTCGTTAGGTGTTTTCGTTAACGTCGAGCTTTCAATAAATCTTTGAAAATCGAGCAGACACCAAAAGCTACAATCAACTCTATGTCTAATGTAAAGTGTAGTTGAAGAAAAAAAAAGAGAGAGAAACGGCAACGAAGAAACTCGTTTCTCAACAGCGATGAGTTAATTCTAATTAGTCGGCTGAGAATTTTATTACTCGTCCAGATACTACGAAGAATAAATGATTTTTTAAAATGATTCTATCGAGATTGGAATCGAACGTTAACGTGTCCGAGTCTTGTTCAATTCTCGTGTTATCGCAAGCAGCGAGATTCGTAAATCATGAAACTTTCGAACGCTTCTCAGATAATGTGTAAACGAGAAATTTCATTAGTGGGCAAAAGTGAGAAATATTCCACGACACTTTTTGGTAAATCTTGTTATTCGATTAATCGCGATGGCGCAAGCAACCTCGTTAATTATTATTACCAAGCAACGATCGGTTAGCAAATAAATCAATCGAAGAAGCGAACGGTGATGTGAGGGATTTCGGGGACGATGATGAATGATCGATGGCTCGTGTCGGACTCCCTTCAAGCTAACAACATAAAAAATTAATGCTCTTTATAAATCATTCGCAGCAGATAGACAATGGGAGTTGGCTCTAAATATCTTCTTTTTTTTCCAAAATGCAAACCTTTAGTTATTGTTTCGAAAGATGACTGTTAGGGTGTTATGATTGCTATGATCGAACGAGCACTAATGCCAGTTGCTGTGTTATTTTCTCAAGTTCTCTGTTTCATCATTACTTTTTTGTCTGTTAGAGTGTAACGGTAACAGTAATATTAATATTATATATAGTGTGGATGAGTTTAAAGAAAAAAACTGAAGTATTACAATTAATGAGTATTAATTACATTATTGCGATCATCTTGGGCCTTTGGCTTTTTGCCGGGAGGCGAGCTCGTGCTAGGGACTTTCTGAAACACGTACGTGCATTCCCATTTGAATCCCACATCTCAAACATTACACTGGATTTGGTATTTGTTCGTTTGCTTTTTTATATATTCATTGGGCTTTCCTCACAAATTCCCACTCGTTTGTTTCTCACTCATTTCTGAGGGATCGCTTTGTTCTCTCGTCGCTTCTCTATTCAGTTTCGTTCTTTCTTTCCAGCGTCGAGAGATCTTTCAAAACGAGAACTTTTATCCAGAATAAGCTGTATCGTGTAATTCGATAGGCATTTACCGTGTAACATGAAATAATGCGCAGAAAAAATATATATTCACATATCACTAAGAAATTCGAAGGTATTATGAAAATTCTTTCATCAAATCGTACAATAATATACTCGAAACAAACAAAATAAAACCGTAAGTCGTATCGTGCTTAAAACTTGAATGTTCGAGAGGACTCGTCATAAATATTCGAATATTATTAAAACGTGAACTGAAAATGAATTCGAGATACGCTAAAACGAGCAAATCATCGAAAAAAATGGTATCATGCGATCAAATTTTTAATCAGCCGGTAAGCAGTGTAAAAATGAACAAAAAATATCAAGATGTATCTCCAAAATTCAAGACTCTACGCTCGTCTTTTTTTTAGCTTGTTCAACACGAAAATAAGAGCTTAACGAAAACAAAGAAGAAAAATGCCGAGTGAACGAAAATTATTGATTTGTATTTTTTCTTTCGAATATTTGAGCTAATCCGATCAGACGTTAATGTAATACGGAATTGGGATACTCGTCGAGCGCTACGATCCTGAGAATCGTCGGCTCGTTTTTTACCTCGACGAAGGAGGCGCGCTTCGTCGACGTTGGCGCAGGTATTTGGGAATCACCGGCATCCTTTCGCTCGTGAATCGCTCCCGTGAGATTCTCGATGCTCGGCGCGCTCAGCTGCGTTCTACTTCCAGCCAAAGACAATCTTGAGCTGTTGAATGAAAAATAAAAAAAAAAACAATTAGTAAGAAGCAGCGATAACATTTACTATGAATTATTTGTTGCGGAATTACTAGCAATTAAAAATAACGTTTTAAAAGAGCTTGTGCTAGTGAAAAGTCTACGAAATTGGGAATCGAGCCAGAACAGCATGGAAAGAGAATATTTATATTTACACGATTTATATTTACAAATCTTACCTAGACAGCTTATCCACTGGTTGTCTCACTTGCGCAGGAGACGTTTTTCTCCTAACGCTTGTTTTTCGAGCAGCATATGCATATTGAATAATTACATTTCGTACACAGGACATTAAAAAAAGGGGGAAACTCTTACAGTTAAAAACTTACGTAGTAGGTTCGTTTCTCCTTCGCGTGCTCATGCTGCGTACCGATTTTTTAGAGGGATTGGTAAAATTCGGTTAGTAAGAATGACGGAGGTAAGAAAAGTGGGCGAAAATGCAGATAAAAAGATTTTCAAGTAAGTAAAGAAACTACGTTACGTGGAAGAAAATATTGTCTAATTGGGAAGGTTTAACAATTTTTTTTTCAATCGTTGACAATTTTGAAAGAGTGAATTGACCTTGAAAATTTGGGAGTGCGCGTGTCTAGGGATGAAACGGATTATTTCCATGCTTTGACAAAGTTTTGACAAAATATATGGTCACCTATTGAGACGACTCCGAGCTCTGGCAGCTCCGGTGTCGTCCGGCGTCGTCGCGCTGCTTCCTGCGGACGATGGGCTCGTCGGGTCCGGTCTGTTTCCAGCATCGTCGAGCAAAATGAGTTGGGTCTGCCGTACAAACATTCCATGATTCTCTTGACACTGAGGAAAGCAATGAACATCGATTTAATTAACACCTTGAAGACTCAACTGTCATCTGTCACATGCAAAAAACTGCCACTCAAGGTAAACGTCCCAATAGATGGACAATTTTTGCTATATTATTTCAAACATTTGAATTACTTATTTCTCAATAAAATTGTAAGGATTATTTTTCATACACAAAGAGGTTTATTTTTCATAACTTTAATTTATCGGAACAAACCTGCTGAACCCTATTGGGACATCCTACACATTCATACGTTCTAGTATTTATTTACTAAAAATATTGTCTAAAATTAATACATCAAATGAATTTTGAATCACTTAAATATCAGACAATAGTTGGACATGTCCCAATAATAGGACAATTTTGGCCATATTATTTTTAATATTTGAATTATCTTTTTCTCAACAAAATTGTATGAATTTTTTTCCCTTTGCGAAGAAGTGTATTTTTCATAACGCTAATTTATTGGAACAAAATTCGCTCAACCCTAGAGACAGGGTCGATTTTCTGTCCAACTACTGAGACATTCTACAAATTCGAATATTCAAGTATTTATTTGCTAAAAATATTATCTAAAATTAAAGAATTTTGGATCACTAAAATATCAGATAAAAGTCAAGATGTGAATTTGAAGCAGATTTTTTTGTTAGAATATTTTTTAAATAAAGATAAAGTGTGAAAACCTTTATCTGTCCAATTATTACGACGTTTACCTTACGAGGAAGTCTTATCGTGCGTCCACCGAAACATTCAAAATATATATATACGATAATAGTAAATCGTAAAGTTCTCTTTACCTTGAAGTAAGAATGTCCCTTGATAGTGCCATTATTTTTTCCCTTCGGCTCGTCGAGGATAACGCCGAACCACTTTCCCGCGGCAACTGACAAGTGGCCGATGTAAGCGATCGAGCCCTGGCAATCTTTGCCCGAAATTTCGACCCTCTGACCGATCTTGAATGACATTTTCGTCACGAATCAATGCGGGACACCTCGTTGGATGTAAACCTGTCCCGATCAGCTGTAACCACCTACGACGGGCATCGCCATATTGGATTTCTGAGATATTTCGCGACTGGAGAGCAGCGCTCCGTGGCTTTTCGGCGAACTACTTTTCAACGCCCACGCGCGTTTCCCCGCGGAGCGGCGCTTCGATTGTCCCGCCAATTTCTTGCAAAAAACGACGGTTATCTAGGTTGCAACAGCGTCATCAAACTTCCGTCCTCGCTTCTTTGTTCCCCGCATTATTTTATTTATTTTACGCGTATTTATTATGTATTTTATCTACTTTAGTTAAAATTGTGTTCTTCAAGTAGAGATATTCTTTAGGAAGCAAGATATTTTATGTAGAGTAAATATATGTTGATAAAAGAAGAAAAGATTTATAGGAAGAGTGGATGATGCAACACACAAGTGTTTCGATCGTCACACGAATTTTTTTCAAAAATCGATCGTTATTTAACTTGCAGTAACGTAATCAAAATTTCATCGACATTCTTTTATTCTCCAAATCATTTTATCCATTTTACGCGTACTTATTGTAGTGTCTGGTGCTGTGAAAAATGAGTTTTTAAAGTGGACTTTCTTACGGCGCCCGTTTGCAGAGATATACTGGAAGAAAAAGAAGCGTTGCTAGGAGAGAACGTATGCATCATCGGTTAAGGTAATAAATACATTTTTTTTAATTATTTAAATCTGCGAGAACGTTCGATCGTGGAGACAAGTCGAGGCGCGAGTTTGCGCTCATTCTTTACAATATGCGATGTGTAAAAAAACAATGATACAAGCTCGTTTTTATTATTAAACTAAGGGCTATCGAATCGACCGACTAAAAGATGAGAAATACACACGCTGCATATAGTAAAAGCCATTATTATACTTTATATATATTCGTAACTCGGATATTTCTTACAATTTATCAATTTTAATATAATCTCACTGCGATAGTACGTATAACGATATTTGGTTAGGCGAACAAGAATTAACCCCTTGGCCACTCCGAATACGCGATTCCAGACGAGTTCCACTTGTCGCCCACGAAGCCTCAGATCTATCCTTATTACATTCGTTTTCGGTCGTTGTGGACGTTTTGGACGACAAGTGGAACGCGTCCCCTGTCGAATGTATATTTCAATACATATGTATATGGGCAATTCCATCTCAATTCAACGACGATTTTAGCATGACCTCTTCGATTTAAAAAATTTTTTAATATGTTGTTGATGCAAAATAAAGAATCCATGCAGATTTTTAGCCCTCTTTCGTAAATTTCTTAAAATATTTATAGCTTCTACAATAGTTAAAATATCGTAGCTTAATAGAGGGTCATTTTTTTGTTTTTTTTAATGTACTTTTTGGGGAAAAATTGAAAACTGAGATAAAAAATTCTTTTTAGTGTCTTTTGAGCCGTTTTAAGCTCAAAAATTGAATTTTCTTTCAATGGAACCCCTTCGATTTTTTTTTAAATTCACAACATTCTACGTAAAAAAAATTCCATAGTCATAGAGCGAAAAAAGATGAATATTAAAAAAAAATTGAAATTTTATTTTTAATATATAAAACTTATAACTTCGTATAAAAAAATATATATTTTCGTAGTTACAGAGCGAAAAAAAGAGCAAAATTACAAAAAAAAAAATAAAAACACCACCTTAAGGTGCACTGGAAACGAAATTTGGTTGATTTAAAATGAACTAAATTCTTGGTTGATTTAACTAAAGTTTAATTATTTCAAATAAACAAGTGTTGTTTCGATGAAATATTTTCAACTAAATTATTTTCAACTAAATCTGTTCTCAGTGTGATGTGAAACACTAAATTTCGAGTGATTTTTCGAACAAATCCCACGCTCGTATTTTTCAAGCAAATTAAGTGAAATTTGAATATGTTATGCAGAGTACTAGTACATGACAATCTTGGAATTTCAAAAAACGAAAAAAAAATTTTTACTTTGATTTTTTTATATATTTATGAAATTCCCAAAATGTCATGCACTACTTTAGTATACTCTGCATAAAATATTCAAATTTGAATTCATTTTCTTGAAAAATACGAGAGTATAGGATTTGTCCGAAAATTCACTGAAAATTGGGTATTTCACATCACCTTAAGACAGACGGCTAAAAAATACTTTATTAAGCATCTACAACAACATATTAAAAAATTTTTTTAAATCGAAAGGGTCATGGTGAAATCGTTGTTGAATTGAGATAAAATTGCTCATATTTAGTCACCGATAAGACGATATTCATCCAACCCACGCAAATTAATGGCAAAATGGCTTCAATTTTTTTTTTTGACATCAATAATTTAAATGTCCGAGACAATGGTATTTCGCAGTTGCCTCTTGCACTCGTGTGTCGGGTGTAGCACACATGGGAGTCGTCGTCTCACGCGAAAAATTTCACCGTCTGTTCTTTTCTTCACTTCTCGACGTCCCTTCGCCAGTGCTTCGACTCGCCAAAGTGCCTTCTCTCCGCGAGAACGCTTGAGTTCCCTCGGGGCACGTTTCGAAAACACTTTCGACACGTAAGTCGCCAAAAAGCGAGTCTGAAGTCGGCGGAGTAAAAAGCGTAGATAAATGGATTTATCGCCGAATTTATCCAGCCTGGAAAGAACAAAGGAAAAGAAGGTTACATGCTCAAGGGGTTGAATTTGCATATACCTCGGGGCGTTCTAAAAAGGACGCATATGTATTTCAAAAATTATCTCGGAGATTATCAATTTTCCGGGAACAACGAATATTTTTATTAAGGTTGACGTCCCAATAGTTGAACAGCTAAGGGTTTTCTCATTTTATTTTATTTTTAATATTCAAACAAAAAAATCTATTTTAAATTCAGATCTTGACTATTGTCTGATATTTTAGCAATCCAAAACTCATTTTATGTGTTAATTTATTTAAACAATTTTTCTAGTAAATAAATACTTAAGGTAGTTTCAATTTTTTTTTTCAATTTCAATTTATCTCAATACCATGCAGTTTTAGAGCTTAAGTTTATTAAGAAAAATTGTTGCAAATTGTTTCAAGAATAACATACTCAAAATTCAAGGTTATCCAAGGTGACTTGTACTTGCTATGTACGTATATGAAAATTAAAAAATTCATAATCTTAGGATTTTTTTTTAACTAAAGGAAGCTTCTTTCAAGTACAATAAAGAGATGTGCAAAATTTTAAGAAGGTTCACCGTCTAGATTTCAAGATATTTGGGATGGAAAATCGCAATATTTAACACAGGCTCTTATGGGAGAGTACTAAAAATAGGGATTTTTAGCAATAAATATCTCAATTTGTACGTGGTGAAACCTCTTAAAATTTGGTATGCATATGCGTAACGTATCAAAGAATGGTTGTACCAATTTTCAACAAATTCCTAAATAATCGATAAAACTATAGAACTATCTTAAAAGTTTAAATATATAGAATATCCCAATAGAAGGACAGAAAATCGACCCAGTTTCTAGGTTTGAGCGAGTTTTTTCCAATAAATTAACGTTGTGAAAAATACACTTCTTCGTACAGGAAAAATAATACAATTTTATCGAGAAAATAATAATTCATAAATTAAAAATATAATATGGTGAAAATTGTCCAACTATTGGGACGTTTATCTTATTCGTAACTATTTTTCATCCATTACACAAACAATTTCCGAAAAGATAGCCTATTTTAACGCATTGGAGTACAATTTTTTATAAATAAGTATTTTAAACATACACGAAATAAAAAAAAACTGTAAAAAATAGAATTAAAAAAAAATATAAAATAAACTAAAAATAAAAATAAAATAAAATAATAAAAATTAAAAAATTAAATAGTTAGAGTACGCAACTCCTTAAATTCTCGATAATATAAATAAATGATAGTAAATGGACGTAAAAATGAATAAGGAAAGATGTAAATAAACGTACCGAGCCAAGTGAGCGCAGACATGAGACTGTCGGGCGGTTCGGCCGGTATGAAGGGTGTCGCGAGATATAGAATGAAAAAGGGCAGCCAGCATGCGATAAAACCGCCGACGACGACCGCGAGAGTGCCGGCTGTCTTGGTTTCCCTTGTTACTCGATTTATCGAGCTCTGATGACTGCCCCGTTGCTGCTGCTGGCTTCTCGCCGGGACTGCTAGCAGAGTTCTTTTACCGGCGGAAGTTGCCGCTCCCCCGGACGTTTCCCTGTGATCCGTCGAGCGGTGTTCCCCTATTTTTTCGCTCGAGGATCCAGCCCCAATCTCCGAAACGCTCGACAATTCTTCTGAGCGCTTAACAATTAATTAAACTATCATTATAATTAAACAGTCAAGATATCAAGAGTCGAAGATCTCAAATATTTAACACGTGCTCTTATGGGAGACTGCAGAAAATCGTGACAACAAATATCTGGAGTTCTACATAGCGAAACCTCTTAAATTTTAATATACAAATGCACATTTTATCGAAGAAGTTTTTTTTTCAAATTTTTAATAAAATCCTGAGAAAAGGATTTATTGATAAAACTACCCCTTAAAATAGATTACATTTTGTGTGTAGAAAAAAATAGAGGAAATATTTCAAGAGAAAAAAAAGTTGTGTAATACCTGAAAATACATATAGCATGAGGGAAATGTTCATAGCTCAAACTATCATTAATTAAACAGATATCAAGAGTTGAAGATCGCAAATATTTAACACGTGCTCGTATGGAAGATTGCAGAAAATCGTGATTTTTGACAATAAATATTTCGAGTTTTATACGCGATGAAACCTCTTAAAATTTAATGTACAATTGCATACTGTATCAAAGAAGTTTTTTTTTTAATTCCTTAAAATAGATTACATTTTGTGTGTAGAAAAAAATAGAGGAAATATTTCAAGAGAAAAAAAAGTTGTGTAATACCTGAAAATACATATAGCATGAGGAAAATGCTCATAGCCCGACCGTTAACGGGCATACACACTCTTAAAGAGTGTTGCAAAAATGATCGATTTTGAAATGGCCTTTTAAAATGTTACACCAAATGGAGCACCACGTTGAAAAATAAATTTGACGAAAGTGCAAATTTTAAGGGAGAACGTCAGGGCTTTGAGAGGTGAAGTAGGCAGAGATATTAGATAGACCGAACTTATAAATAAATTGGCATTTGCCAACGAAATATTTTTTTAGCCGTCACACGACAGCGATGTCACGTTTCTAGACGTGGCGCCTGCCGCAAGCTGGAATATCCTTTTTTTCTGTCACTTTATCATTAACTTTTAAAAAACGGCCCGTGAAAAGTGTTTCATATTTTACACATCGAATATCTATTAATGATTAGTTAACTTAAATGCATAATTAAATTTTTCTCTGCATTCTAAATATCAATTTGACAGGTGTATTTAGGTGTGTTCATAAGCGATATAGCGTTAAAATGTTATTTAAAAAAATGTGCTAAAAAAACTGGCCGGTGAATCACGTCCATTTTTTTTTCTCGGCTTCAGGATACATTAGTGTATATTGAACAAAATTTACAAGACGTTCTCTGCATTTTTAATTTACGTCATTGGACTGAACGATGCCGCAGATCCCAGGCAGTTGGAAAACACGATTGGTTCAAACTTCTTTAATTCTTTGTCAATGAGAATAATATTTTTTTAGCCCACGCAGGTTACTGGCAAAAATGGGCTGATCTTTGGATTTTTACTAAATATCAATAGTTTGTAAGTTTGAGCAAATCGTGTTTTGTGTCACGTGGTACATCTACGGCATCACCTTAAGGAGGTTGGCTGTAGCCATTTGTAAATGGCGAAAATAAATGAAGTTTTACGTGTTAATAGTATAGGGAATCGAAATTTGTTAAGGACACTATGCAAATTTGAAATAACGTTCTTTGTCACTAAAGAAATTCATATAAATTCAGAAAAAAAATCGTCTACATTGTTTTCGAGTAATCGAGTAGTAAAGTTCCGTCCTTATACACGGATCTAAAAAAAATTGTATTCACGTATTTCATATGGAAGAATATTCTCTCCAAATTTGAACAAATTTTCATCATTTCGTTTTATGTAGCCAACCTCCTTAAAGAAATTTTATTTAAAAAAAAATAAAAAATTTTTACCATAAAACCATGATAGAAGTACCTTAATCGCGGAATGCTGCTGTTCGCCGGGAACGGTAGACGTGCCAGTCTGATTCGCTGCCGCGAAGCAACTCTTGGATCTCTCCCGAGTCCCGATCGTCGTGGCGAAAAGGGACGAGGACGAGGACGGAGTCTTGCCCCGATGGGACCCGTACTCGTTCTGAGGATCAGGTCCGCCCTGGAGACTCTTGTGTCTTCTCGCGATGACGCAGGATATTCTTGCATACACGTAAATCATAACCAGCATCGGCAGAAAAAATGAGCCCATGGAGGAAAATACGACGTACGAGCTGTCCATGTTGTAACCGCATTTGTCCCGATCGCGATTCGTCGCTCTGGGAAAACACCCGAGCAATGGCGGACTCGTTATTATTCCGGCCAATATCCAGACCGCGACGATCATGAGCCCGGCCAGTCTCTTGCTACGGCGACGTCGGCTGTACACCAGTGGCTGAGTCACTGCCAAATATCTAATAATTCGTACCCAAAAAAAAAACATTAATAAGGTTGTGCCGATATAAGTTTCGTTAGATAAAAATTAAATAAAAATCTTCAAAGAATATTGAGGTAGTTCTATCAAAAAATCGTTTTTTTTTTTAGGATTTTGTTTAAAATTTGCAAAAACCTTCTTTGATACAATGGGCAATTGTATATTAAATTTTAAGAGGTTTCACTACGTAGAATTTAGATTATTATTGTCAAAATTCACTATTTTCTGCAGTCTCTCATAAGAGCACGTGTTAAATATTGCGATCTTAAACTCTTGATATCTTGACTTCTAGGTAGTGGAACTTGTTGAAATTTTGCACTGATTTTTATTGTGCCTCAAAGAAGCTTCCTCAAGTTTTTTTTTTAATCCTAAGATTATGATTTTTTTTTAAATTTCATACATACGTAGCAAGTACAGGTCATCTTGGATGACCTTGAATTTTGAGTATATTGTTCTTGAAACAATTTGCAACAATTTTTCTTAATTGACTTGAGCTCAAAAACCACATGATATGGAGATAAATTTACATAAAAACTTTTCATTTGACTGTATCGATAGAACTACCTTAAAAAATTGCCAAAATATATCTAACAAAAATATAAATATAAAAAATATGTAAAAACTATCGATAGTAAAATCTTTAAAAAATAAATACAATTAATGAATTTGTACAAAAAAAAATTTGTGTAGGTTATGGACCATTAAAATAAGTATTTAATTTCCAAATACGCTATTTTAATGCGAGATCTGATAATGAAATACTCAAGATACTTCTTTCATTAATGGAGTTTAAGAAATAATGAACGATAAGATATCTAACAAGAGAGATTCATGTGGAATCGTACAAAACGTAGACTATAATCTCAATAATTACCTCGAATTACCGATAATTATGAATTATTGATAATTATTAAGGTATTATTGATATCGATGATTATCGACGTAATTACCGAAAATCTTTCCATTTAAATAGCAACATATACATATGTATGTTCAACCTGACTTTCAAAAAAATATTCATCTTATTTACTACACATTTTTACGTATTTTCTTTAATTATAGAAAATATTTAAAAACCTATGACTTACGATATAAAGTAAATAATAATAATAATAACTTTCCTTAAAAATAGTCAATTGACTTTGAAATAGCAGCACGACCCCCTTAAATCTCATCATCGTCTTTCTTTCTCCAACAAACTTCTAAAGTAAAGTTTTCAATTATCGATTTCTTGAAGCCAATCATTGTATACATTGAAAAAAGTTTCGTTCCCATTTCCTATACTATTTGATTGTTATTCAGAGTTGCGAATATTGCTTCAATTCAACAATGAATTCATTGAGCGTTATATCGATAACAAATAATGTTAAGCGTTATATCGATAACGGTTTATACAATCTATGATTTTTGTGTATAATGAAATTTAATTATATTGTTTATTTATTCAGTCATTTATAATTTAAATAAGTCAAATTATCATTTGATTCGAGTAGAAAGTACTATAAATTACTTAAATTATTTATTTCATTAGAACAATATCCATTATTCTAGTACTAAAATATCCACAGAAACGAATGATTATTTAAGAACTAAATATATATAAATTAAGATTAAAAAATGTTTTCCTTCATATATACAAATATCCACCCATATATTTATATTAGTGAGATATGATTGAATTTTATTTTCATCGAGTAATTTTCGATTCACGTTAAATAATAGATGAAAGAAATGTTTTCATTTATTATTGTACTAAGAAAGTTGTTTAATGTACTCCTGTGCTCACCTGTCTATGGATATGGCGCACAGCGACAGGATGCTCGCTGTGCACAGCAGTACATCCAGCGAAACCCACGAGTCGCACAGAATTTCACCCAGCGTCCAATTGCCTCCATTTATCTGCAAAAATTTATTTTGAAAACACGTTAGAAAAATCAGACCTGATGCTAAGCCGACTTTTCCAAAATCAAGCAAGAGATTTTATGTTGTCGAGATTATGTTGTTGTGCCTCGACTAAAAATTTGTAAAACTGTAAAAACTATAAAAATAGCATGCTCATGTATTGCTTGTATTATTTTTATAATTTTCTATATCTCTTTTGCCTTATGGTACTCACCAGGACGTATATAAAACATCTATCTATCTCTCAAAATTTCAAATAACTGCGTGTTTTATTTGGCAACGTCAACCAAAGTAAATGAATAAAAAAAAGCTCAAGTAATCATTAAAATTCAAGCTAAAGTTAAGCACAAGTAAAGTATTTGACTTTATGTATTTTTTTAAACAGTGTATTTTAGTTTTTATTATCATTTTAATGATTGAAAAAAACTTAGCTTGATGAAATTTTTGGAACAGTGTATTTTTGTTCTTATCGTAGTTCTTATCATCATTTTAAGGGGTTTCGATATTTATAACGAAATAATTCCAATTCGTTCAAATTTGGAGAGGATATTCTTTCATATGAAATGCGTAAACACGATTTTTTTTCGAATTTTCGTCTAATTATTTTCCGAACAATTGAACCA
>JAPYYW010002070.1:0-34990 GCA_030522545.1 Cremastinae sp. A BG-2022a | reverse complement strand
GTATGAAAATTTAAAAAATCGTAATCTTAGGATATTTTTTAAAAACTTGAGGAAGCTTCTTTGAAGTACAATAAAGAGCTGTGAAAAATTTCAACAAGTACCACTACCCAGAAGTCAAGATATCAAGAGTTGAAGATCACAACATTTAACACGTGCTCTTATGGGAGAGTGCAGAAAATAGTGATTTTTGACAATAAATATCTCGAGTTGTACGTAGTGAAACCTCTTAAAATTTAATATACAATTGGACATTGTATCAAAGAAGGTTTTTGCAAATTTTTAAAAAAATCCTAAGAAAACGATTTTTTGATAGAACTACCTTAAGATCAAAATACCAAAAATTTATCAAATTCTCATATTTTTAAAAACATCGTTCATACCTCTTCAATTACAAAACGATACATCTTATAAACCAAGCAGTGAAACATTTCAAAATTTTTCACGAATTATTAGTTTATATCTTTTAACAGTCGTGTCAAGTTTCATGAATATCTGAGTATTTTGACTTAGGGACAAACCTTAAATGAACGGTTTCTCGTATCGAATTACCTCGAATTCAAACTTTGGGTAGACGTATATTCTTTAAAAAGTGATACACACACAACTATGTTATTAAAAAAAAAATATATATATATATATAAACTTGCTTCGGTGGCGGTCATTGATTACAAAGCCGTACGAAGAAACCGTTGTCATATGTTTATATCATATCCTATCCCATGTATAATTTTACTTATGCCAGACGCGTCCTGTATATATAAATATACAATATACGTTGTATATATACGAGTATATGAAGAGAAAAGAAAAACAAATGCAATTCCGTTAATTGTCACAAGATGCAAAGCGTCACTCGGGTGCTCCTAGCATATACAAGAGCTGGCAGATGTACGAAACATTGCGTCATCGTCTCGGTCTTCCCGGTTCGCTATCTTCGTATTGTATAGTTTTTTTTATACGTATATACAGTTTCTTTTCTCTCTCTCTCTCTCTCTCTCTCTCTCTCTCTCTCTCTCTCTCTCTCTCTCTCTCTCTCTCTCTCTCTCTTTCTCTCTTGCAGATATATAAAGACTTTATATATATATACAAAGACTCATATAAGTATTTATTCGAGTTAAAGGGATCGTCATATCCTTAATTTTAGTTCGATTCCATTAAGGAGGTTCACGCGCTTGTTCGTCCGCGCGCATTCGTTTTACGTGTAAAGTTGAGGCAAAAATCATCAAGTGAAATTATTTTCAAGTTAATCCGATATTAAAATACGTTTAAAATTGAAGAAAGATTTATCGTACAGATGTCGAGATATTCATTGTGCAAAATAATAACTTTTAACACGGGGTCTTATGGGAATTTACAAAAAAATTCGATTTTCAAAGATAAATATCTCGATTTCCGGACGGTAAATGTCTTTTAAATTTGATTAGTAGTTGGGTATCGTATTAAACCTAGTGTACGCAAAATTTTAGCTGAAATTTTAGTTGAAAAATAATTTTAACATGGTAAACGCATGAACCTCCTTAAGTATTTCTATATATACATACCGCCTATTATATCAGTTAGTTAGTTTTTTTTTAGTTGTATAGTCCTATGTTTTATCATTATGTTACTTTAATTTGGTTTCCTGTGATTTTTGTACTTCACATGCTCATTTTTGTACTCAATTTAAAAAAATGTGAAAATGTGATCTTGAAGTTTTACGCTTAATTTTATTTCATAATACAAATTTTATTTTTTATTTTTTTAGCGATCACAAATAAAATATATTAATTAATTGGTAAATAATTGATAATTGATTCATATTTTCAAGAAATCCAATTTATGAATTTTTCAAACAACTTGAGTGTTTGGTTAAAGAGATATTTTGTCAAATACAATGGATATCGTTCAAATACGGCATATTTTATCAAGGAATAATTATTAAATTGAATGAAATTCGCAATATATACTTTGAAGGAAGTATAAATATTCAGTTGAGAGATAGAACTGATAGACAGAATTATTTGTTTGAATTATTCAATTCAAATGTGCATCAAGTTGATCGCATCATGAATTATTTCATTCAAATATTTCACTGAATTGATTCAACAGGTATTTTCTTCGATGCCACTAACTTTACTGAATCAAATATTTGTTTCATACAAATGTATAGGATATCTACTGAAGATAATAATTAATTATTTTGACAATCGTTGCATTGAATCAACTAATTACGGATAAACTAAATATATTTAGTTGATTCAAACGAACTTTTTTCTCAGTGTGGAATAACTACGGAAAATAAACTTATTCAATTCAATTCAACTCTCCCTCCCTCCCTCCCTCCCTCCCTCCCTCTTTCTCTCTCTCTCGTATATAATTTTCGTCATTTTTCCTGTCTCGATGATTCGCGACGTCTTCTTCGTTATTTTCACGCGTAACAGACACACGTTGCTTCTTTGTATGGGAAGCACAATAATTCTCAATTCGTCCCTCCCCAACGCCTCTACCCTTTCAATTATCAAGGATGAATGGATACGTCTGTATACGGAACGATACGAGCAGGGCGTAATGAAGCCAAGAACTCTGAATAGGTATCTCGCTTCGAAATTTTTATCCCGAGTCGTGACTCGTTCGTATACTTGAATCAAACTTTGTTTTCTTTCCCTCTTTTTTTTTCTTACTTATATCTTGATGATTCGCAGTAACAACTTTTAGACGACCGGAAGACAGGGAAGACAGGGACAGGGAAAACAGGGAAAAAATGATAAATGTTTTTTTTTTCGAACCCATTCTATTCACACGTTTGGCCGTATGTGGGGTGGCTGAATGTAAAATCATCACTTGAAATTTCTTGAGACATAATTTCTCCACTGAAAACGAAATTTGGTTCATTCAACAAAATATTTTTTTCAATACTTTCAAGGATATTATTTTGCAAATTGAACTAAATTCTTCGGTGATTTAACTGAAGTTTCATTATTTCAAATAAACAAGTGTTGTTTCGACGAAATATTTTCAACCAAATATTTTTCAACTAAAAATTTGTTCTCAGTGTTCGAAAAGTCAAATCAAAAGTTTTTATCTCAATTTATCTCGATACCATGTAGTTTTTGAGCTTAAGTCAATTAATAAAAGTTGTTGAAAATTGTTCCAAGAAAAATATATTCAAAATTCAAGGTCATCCAGGGTCACCTGTACTTGTTACGTATGTGTGAAAATTAAAAAAATCATGATCTTAGAATTTTTTTAAAATTTAAAGGAAGCTTCTTCGAAGTACAATAAAAAAAAAGAACAGTGAGAAATTTCCAAAGTTCCACTAACCAAAAGTCAAAATATTTAGAGTTTTAGCATATTTGAAGTGCTCTCATGGGAGATTGCAGAAAATAGTGATTTTTGACAATAAATTTAATTTACAATTGCACATTGTATCAAAGAAGGTATTTGCAAATTTTTAACAATATCCAAAGAAAACGATTTTTTTTGATAAAACTACCTTAAGATAGTACAATCGCAAAACCGTGTTGAGACAAATTTTCTTAAAAATTAGCACAGATCTTTTAAGGTAGTACATCTATGACAGTTACATTAAAAATTTTATAAATACCATATGGTTTTACAGCTTAAATTCATTAGAAAAAGTTGTTACTAATTGAATCAAGGACAAAATATTTTAAATTCAAGGTCATCCAAGGTGATTCGTACTTCATACGTATATAAAAATTAGAAAAAAAATGTATTTAGAATTTAAAAAAAAAGTAATTGAAGTTTTTTTGAAATATTATATAAAGCTGCATCAAATTTCAACAAGTTCTACTTCTTAGAAGTCAAGATATAAAGATTTGAAGATTGCACTATTTAACACGTGCTCTTATGGGAGAGTAGAAAAATTGGAGATTTTCGATAATGAATATCTCGAATTCTATTCAGAGAAACGTCTCAAAATTTAACACACATATGCATATCGGTATCAAAGATAGTTTACGCAAAATTTTAACAAATTCCTTAAAAAATCGTTTCGTGGATGTACTACCTTAAATTAAGATATACTTAGATATTCATAAAACTACCCTAATGTCATATGAAAACGTGTGTAAAATTTTACAAAGCTTCACCATCTAGAAATCGAGATATTATACATTAAAAATCGTCGCTTTTTCGAATCTTCTATAAGAATTTATGTTAAAACTAGCAATTTTTAAAAATTAATATCTAAATAACTGCATTGTAGAGCTTTTTCAGATTTTGCATACCGTTTAACACAATGCTAAATAAGATCTGTGCAATTTTTTAATGAATTCTGTTTCAAAAAATGTCAAGTGATGATTTTACATGCAGTTAACACGTATATGTATACAGCTAAACTGTTGAATAAACTGTCACGCGATTCCTTTGCGCCAAAGCAGTCAAATTAAAAAAGATTTTTCATAATTTTTCTTACGTGAGTAAAATAAAAGTTGTTGCAAATCGGCTAAACATACTTGAAATACAAGGTCATCCGAAGTGAAGTTTAATTGCTACATGATTTTTAAAAATTGGAAAAAATAACGTCAGATTTAAAAACAACTAATCAAACGTACTTTGACGTTGTATAAAAATGTATGCAAAATTTTAGGTGGCTCCATCGTGTAGAAGTTGAGCTATTTATTGTTCATTATCGGAAAATTATTTTACAGGGATTCTTATAGAAAAAAACTAAAAATATATACATGATTTTCATCAATAAATATCTCGATAATTTATTTGTGCAATAATCCGAAAAATTCAAAAGTTTATCCCTTCAATAATATTACAGAGAGAAATCTCTAAAAATTAAAATCAGGTCGATCGATATTAACTTTTTTAGTTAAAATATGCCCTGTTTTTAAAAATTGTATATATTGTTTCGAGATAATCGCGGATTAGATTTCAGCAGTCTTAACTAATTGCTATAACTTCGTAGCGACTATGTGCTATAACTTTGAAGTTTCATCAATACTTCATTAAAGCGATCAAGTTGCTTGACCCCGGCTTGATATCACGCAGGGATCAAAAATGCTAGTCGGGTTTGCGAGTGTCTTATATTTTAATTTGTTTTATTTCCAGTACACAATATTTACTATATTATACTTTCAAAATATGTAAAAAAAACAAGATTTTTAAAAATTGTAAACGAATGACTTTTTTATAATACGAGCGACAACGCGGCCGTTTTTTCTTGATATGTTTCAATTGATATTTTATTATTCTACTAGGCACACACTTCAAAAAACTTCGGATAATGCGCTCTATTTCGATTAATTGATTAGAGGTTTTATCTCTTTTTTAATATACGATACATCCGCATCGACATTTTTAAAAAAGTATTTTGAAGATATTATAAATTTATAATACTATAAATTATTCACTTTTCGTATGACTGAAAATAACACTGGAACTGACACATCAATTAAACTCGTTGAATTATTTCAACGAAATGTTTTTCGGTAATGAACTACCTGGCGAGACCCGACATGTCTTACCCCGACAGCTTATACCATCCTACTGATTCCAAATTCAGTCGAAAATCCAAACAATCGAATAATTATCATAAATAAACAATAGTTGAGGTATTTTCGGAAATTTGGAATTATTTTTTTCCTCGTTACGCTCGACGAATTTTCTCTCTTATTTTTTCAAACATTTATGATCCTCGAACTATTCAGGTATATTTGTCCAGGTATATTGGATATAAATAATAGACAATTGTTTTGCAAGTTTTTTTCACGTGAACTGAGAAAATGTAGCGTGTTCGAGAATCTTCAACCTGATTTTTCGAGTATCGAAAATAGGTAGGACTCAAAATTTCAAAATTTTCGGGTCCTCGACGAAATCGACTTCATAATAGGTAATTCCTGAAAATTTTTGCAAGACGAAATGAATTATTCAAACATCGAGGTCATTATTTCCAAAACAGCGCACGTTGAATTTTTTTTTCATGAGTAGAGATTAGCCAAAAATTAATGCACTCCGCATTAATCGATTAAAGGCCTTGTATTTTTTTTAAATATAGGAATTTAAAAATGTCTGTGTAAATTTCTAAGAATTTTTTTTCCAATAACTAAATACACGATAATACTATAAATAATTCTAACGATAAAGGTATAACAAAGTTCATTATTATGTAACACTGTAAAATTATATAGAAAAAAATCTCGAAATCGACATTTTTTATTTAACATTATAAATCGTGAACCTCTTCGATTTTTTCCTCAAAAAAATATCACTAAATATTAATTTAAAAAAACGATTAAAGGCCAGAAAGTTAATTTAGTACAACTGAATGCTCAAAATTAGAATAAAATCGACGAAAGTCTCGATTATTTTGCAAAACTGCTCGTGCATGAAATATTTTAGCTCTGGAAAACTATAAAATTTTTTAACTTTACCAATTTTCAGAAGACATTGAAGTTAGTGATACTAAAATCCTTTCAACAATACGAGAAACTTTTTTTAAACAGAATAAACATTCAGCAAGACGTGTATATTTTCTCTATGACTTGCAAATATTATTGATGGTATTAAAAACAGTTTCGTGCTTTATCGGAACTCGAAAACAAACGAGGTCGGTATTTCTCGCGATATTCTTGAACTCTCGTCAAAATATGTTTTGACTTTGATACATATTGAACAGGGCGGAGTGCAAATTTTGACAACAGATTTTTTTACAAGGCACGAACATGCTAACTTTTCGTAAATTTCGGAAATCTCTTTTTACGCTGATATTTTCATCTTTTGCTGAGCTGTTATTATTTATTGTAGGGTGCATGAAAATTATACGTAAATACAGGAGAGGCCTGGCTCAGTTGAAACAATTTTTGGTGAATTGCTTCTTGCGTAAAAATGTGCGAAACGCTCGGAGCGATGCAAAAGTTGAAAAACGCGTCTGAGCATAAAATCCCTCTTTGGTCCGCCGCACCATTGTCGCATCGGTTTCTGTGAAACTCGACTTTGCTTTGACTCATCCATACGCTAAAATTGATTCAAGTTTCCCCATGTTGTGTTTAAAATAAAAAATGATGAAGATTTTTTTTTTATTTTCTTTTTTACGAGGATTAGGACTTTTTACGAGAATTCCTTTTTATGAGGATTCACCGAGATATAATTTTTGACTGATTACACATGTATTTTTCAACGTTATTGTACATTTTTCAATAAAAATGTTTTTATTGAGAATGCTTTTAGAAATCACAAACATACATTATTGCAGGTAATTTGCTCACTATTTCAAGGAAAATGGAAAAATAATTGGTATTTTTCAAAAAATAAAAACATTTATACATTTTCTAATGAAAAAATGTACAAATATATACTTTACGTATGTTTAAAAGAGAGAGAGGGAGACCTAAAAAATAAATTTGAGGAACGTCATAGCATTTGATTTGATTTTGAACAACATCAGAGAATGCTTTTTGTATTTTTTTTAATCTGACGTAATTTTTTTTTAATTTTTATTAATAATCATAAAGCAATCAAATTTCACTTTGGGTGACCTTGTATTTATAATATTTTGTTCTTCAGTCAATTTGCAACGACTTTTCTTAATTAACTTTATGTACGTAAGAAAAATTAAGAAGGAAAACCTTTTGATTTTATTGTTGAGGGTACTTTGCTATAAGCAGTTTCATTTTGTCTCTTCTGTGTTAAGTAATAGCAAAATCATCAGGTTAATTTTTTCAACGACAACTTCTTGCGAAAAACCATATAAACATTCTTCAACATTGTTCTAAAATATCCTACGAAAATTTAAAAAGATCGTTTGATAAGCGAAATATTTAGTATTAAAAAATGCAATTTGAGGTGATGTGAAACACCCAATTTTAAGTGAATTTTCGGAAAAATCCCACGCTCGTATGTTTTAAGCAAATAATTTAAAGTTTTTATATGTTATGCAGAGTATACTAAACTAGTGAATGACATTCTTGGATTTTCAAAAAAATTTAAAAAAACCAAAGTAAAAAATCCTTTTTCGTTTCTTGAAATTTCAAGAATGTCATGCACTAGTTTAGTATACTCTGCATAACATATTCAAATTTCACTGAATTTGCTTGAAAAATACGAGCGTGTGGAATTTGTCCGAAAAAACACTCGAAATGGGGTGTTTCACATCACCTTAAACATGGGTTCTTATTCTTCGAAACAACACTTGTTTATTTGAAATAATTAAACTTCAGTTAAATCATCCAAGAAACGAATATTTTGTTGAATGAACCAAATTTCGTTTTCAGTGTATGGAGAGCTTCAAAAAATTATAATTTCCAACAATAAATAATCTGTATGTTCAAGTGGAGAAGTTTCTTGAAATGAACACATCCTTGCATGTGATGGTAAACAATAACTTGTATGTAAATTTTTATGAAATTATACCTTCAAATTCGTTTCCTGCAAGAACTATCTTAAAAAGCATTTATTTTCGGTGTATTTTTCAGACATACATATTTATATATCAATTATATATCAATTATAAAAATGATCAAATATCAATTTCTGATTGTGATGGTAGCAATTATTATATTTCCAATGTAATTTTTTGAATTAACTGAATAAATTATAGTCGACGGTGCGATACAGCGATGAGAAAAATCAGAATGCAAATTACTCACGTTACCCTGTTTTGTGCGGGAAGGAGGTCAACGTCAAATATCCGATGGTTTCTTCGTGCTTTTGTACGAAAGTTTATTCTCGCCCTGATGATGGCATCGCTGTTACACCCGTTCGCATCAGTAATTCAAGCGCGTCGCTTCTCTCACCGAGTTATTCTCAAATTTTGAGCTCCTCTCGCTCCATCATTCACTACAAGCTCCCTTCTCGACAGAATTCAAAATATCTCATAAAAAAAAAGACTGTAGTACGTTTCTCTCTCTCTTTTCGTAAATTTGTATTACTCCCTAAGTATAAAGTTTATTATTGTAAATAATTCATCGTTGCTTGTCTATAAACTTTTGTGAGCCATCTTACGAAATCTTAGTTTATGAATAATCTATTTCCACTTTACCTTTTTTATTCTTAAATGTCTGCTTTGTCGTAAATAATTTATTGATTTTTATCGCAGTGTATATGTACATTCTTGAGATTTAACTTTTTTTTCTTTTCTTTTGAAAATTTCTCTAAAGTAATAGGAATGTTCGGATGTGTTTACTTTACAGGGATAACATTTTATACAGCAAACTATTATTTTGAATAGTATACTGAATTGTGCTGTGGTGACAGTTTGGAAATTTTCAGATGTTTTAATACAAAATGTAGCAACTTTGATCATTTTATAATTACGAGCGTTAATATTTTGCTGTTCTTCCAGGCGCATACTTCAAGCAACTTCACATAATGCACTAAATTAGAGGTTTTATCTTTTTTTTTTCAAATATAGGATACATCCGCACCGACATAAAGAAAAATATTTTGAAACGATATTATAAATTTGAAACACTGAACTATTCACTTTTCGTATTATTGAAAATAACACTAGAACTGACACACAATTGAACTTGTGGAATTGCTACGAATTGTTTTTCGGTAGCTAACTATCTGGCGAGACCCGACACGTCTTACTCCGACACTTGACACCGGCCTACTGATTCCAAATTTCGTCATAAAACTGAACAATTAATACCTTAATCGATTTTTGACTCGACCTCGACCGATCACCATGGAAACAATTAATGACTAAGGGATTAACGAAAATTTGAACATTTTTTTTCCTCGTTACGCTCGACGGATTTTCCTCCTTTTTTTCATATTTACGATTCCCGAACTATTCAGGCATATTTGATATAAATGATAGAAAATTGTGTTGCAAATTTTTTTTCACACGAGCTGAGAAAATGTAGCATGTGCGAAGACCTCCAGTCTGATTTTTCGAGATTCGAAAATAGAAAAATCTTAAAATTTCAAAATTTTCATGTCCTCGACGATATCGACTTTATAATAGATAATTCCTGAAAATTTTTGCGAAATGAATAATTTTTACATCAAAGCCATTATTTATGAAGCAATGCACGTTGAATTTTTTTTAAGGGTGTTGAGTCCGTAGAACAAAAAATCAAAAATTCGACAACGTTTTTCTCCCATGCGAAGGCGTTTGAGAGTAAAAATTTATTAAGAAAAACTGCTACACTGAATACAAAATTTGGTTGATTCAACAAAATATTTGTTTTCAACGATATTATTTTGCAAATTGAACTAAATTCTTGGTTGATTTAACTGAAGTTTAATTATTTCAAATAAACTAGTGTTGTTTCGACGAAATATTTTCAACCAAATATTTTTCAACTAAATCTGTTCTCAGTGTACAAATCAACTGAAGAAAAACATATTTAAAATTGAACGTCGTCCAATGACAGGTCAACTCTCTATGTGATTGCACTAAAAAATGATGAGATTTTTTTGAAAAATTATATGAAGCTTCTTTAAGGCTATACAAATATTACATAGTGCAAAATTTCACTTAAATTAGGAAGCTCGTTACTGAGATATTTACTATACAAAATTGCAACTTCAAACACGAACTCTTGTGGGCAGGTACAAATAATAGACATTTTTAACAATTAATATATTAATGAGAAGCTTCCTAATCGTCGTGAAATTTTTACACAACCTTTTAGAGATGTTACTTAATATTATGTAAAATTTTCGAAAATTTTCCATCATTTTCAATATTGAACACAACATCCTTTATGGAACAATTACCATTTCCGAAAAAATTTCAATTCATAGACAGGCACATATAGATATTCGCGAAAATACCATTTCTCGAATCAGTCCTCTGTTTTTAATGGCAAATCACAAGTAAGTGGGTATGCAGAATTAAAAAAAAAGCGAGTACGAACATTGAAATATCGTCGGTCGGTTTTTCCACGAAACGAAAACTTTTTGAGAAAACTGAGGAAAATTAGCAAACTATCGAGGACAAGTCGAAAGATGCGGTTATACGAAGAATCGTCAGTTAAAATTTGATTTGATACCCAGCAACGAGACTCTGGTGCGAGTCCGCGGTTTCGCGACGGACATGGTCGAGATTTCTTTCCCCGAAGGCTCGCCTTTTCATCCGAAACAGTTGCACCGCGATGACAAGCGAACTTTTTTTATGCCTATACTCGAAATTCCAAGTATTTCCAATTTTATCGGAATATCTATAAAATGTGTATACGTTATTTCAGAACGTTTATTTTCTCAGAAATTAAGTCATTTTTTCGGAATACAGATTTTAGCATATCTGCACAGTTTGTGTTCATTTCACGAGTTATTTCTGCACAAATGTTTATCATCGTTTTTACCACGTGATAGATTTTTCAAGAATGATTACTTATAGATATTTTATCAACTTTTACAGTTACTCTAAATAATTTTGCACAAAAATATACTTTCTAGCTTTCAATTGTACGTATAATCATCTTGTGATAAAACATTTTATGAATAATTTTTACAAATATTTTCTTCGTCTTTGATTTAATTTTTATAATATTTAAAGAATAAATTAGATTTAAATCCATATTTAATTTATCCTATATTAAAAAAGACACGAGGCCTCTAATCGATTAATCGGAATAGAGCGCATTAACTTTTGGCTAATCTCTTCTCATTAAATAAAAATTTAACGTGCGCTGCTTTGCAAATAATAATGACCTTGATGTTTGAATCATTCATTTCGTTTTGCAAAAATTTTCAGGAATTACCTATTATGAAGTCAATTTCGTCGAGGACACGAAAAAATATCGCTACTGGAATTTTTGAGATTTTCCTATTTTCGATTCTCTCAATCGGGCTGGAGATCCTCGAACACACTAATTTTTCTCAGCTCATGTGAAAAAAACTTGCAATACAATTTTCTATTATTTATATCAAATATACCTGGACGAATATACCTGAATAGTTCAGGGATCGTAAACATTGAAAAAAAAAGAGAGAAAATTCGTCGAGCGTAACGAGCAAATTAAGGTCTTAATTGTTCGGTTTTATGACGAAATTTGGAATCAGTAGGCCGGTGTCAAGTGTCGGAGTAAGACGTGTCGAGTTTCGCCAGGTAGTTATATAGCTACCAAAAACACAATTCGTAGCAATTCAACAAGTTCAATTGAGTGTCAGTTCCAGTGTTATTTTCAATAATATGAAAAGTGAATAGTTAAGTGTTTCAAATTTATAATATCGTTACGAAATATTTTTTTTTTAATGTCGGTGCGGATGTATCCTATATTTAAAAAAACGAGACAAAACCTCTAATCATTTAATCGGAATAGAGTGCATTATGCGAAGTTGCTTGTAGTATGCACCTGGAAGAACAGCAAAATATTAACGCTCGTAATTATAAAATGATCAAAGTTGCTACATTTTGTATTAAAACATCTGAAAATTTCGTCATCAATTGTTAAAAAACGGCCCGTGAAAAGTGTTTCAAATTTTATACATCGAACATCTGTTAATGATTAGTCAACTTGAATACATAATTAGATTTTTCTCTGCGTTCTAAATATCAATTTGACAGGTGTATTTTGGTGTGTTCATAAGCGATATAGTGTTAAAATGTTATTTAAAAAAAAATGTTAAAAAAACGGACCGGTGAATCACGTCCATTTTTTTCTCGACTTCAGGATACATTAGTGTATATTGATAAAAAAATTTACAAGACGTTCTCTGTATTTTTAATATACGTAATTGGATTGACGTTTTCCCTTAATTGAACTAGAGTGCATTATGCAAAGTTGTATGGAGTATGCGCCTATAGAAGAACAGCAAAATATCAATTGAAACATATGAAAAGAAAGCGGCCTCGAAGACGGTCGCGTTCTCGCTCGTAAAGGTAAAATCATTAGTTGTAATTACATTATTTTTTATAGTTTATTTTAAGAACTCGATGAATCTTCTTTGATAACGTATGAATATTGGTGAAAAATTTTAGAAAGCTTTACTATTTAGAAATTGGGACATTGTTGGGACACACTCGAGCACCGTCAGAGTATACACGTTCTGAGTTAGCACAAGCCCGAGCGATATTGTATTTTGATAAAATTTTTTGAAAATTTTTATGCATTTTATACTATTTTACTTTTTAAATCATTTTAACACCAGATTTTTTACAGTGTATTATCATGATTTTTCTCAGTTTATAGTTGTATAGAAAACAGTATAGTTGTCATTTTATGGTCAAATCTATTATCGTGATTTTTTTCGGTTTATATATATAGTTGTATAGAAAACAGTATAGTTGTCACTTTATGGTCAAATCTATTATCGTGATTTTTCTCAGTCTATAGAAAACTATATTTTTAACCCCATATAAAACCTTATTAGTAAATCGCATTTTTTTGATTTAAAAAAAAATCGTATGATCGACATTCGCGAAAAGAGGATGACTTCTCGGTATAGAGAGAAGTGCGTGTCGAAATGTCAGGATTAAATAAAGTGTGAGCGTCATTGGTGGGAACATGTGTAACTCGTTTAAATTTGGGGGATGCTCTCGACTTGCATCTCGTCGTGATATTTCCTCCCGGCGTGTGAATCATTTCGGGCGAAAGGAAAAAAAAAGAAACGAAAAGCTCGGTTCATCGCCTGATGATTTAAAGACAGAAAAGGCGGAGCGATCCGCCGAAAATGCACACAAAATTTTTTCTCTTGCGCCCTTTTGCTCGACAATCTGGTAACTCGGTTGAAAAAAACGTGCTCGGAGCATCAACGTGGTAAAAAATCGTATACGATTCTTTGCTGGATAAACCCAGTGTGACTGACGCGTGCAAAAAAAAAAATCACTAATTCACGGATCCGGATGAAGAAATTATTTTTATCCTCTTGTATATCCGTACCCTTCCCTCTCGTTTATTATACTGAAAGTTCAAATGACACGTGTCATTTTCTCCCAATATTCCGGTTTCTTCAGACTTTTTACATTTTACACATTTTTCTGCACAATGCGATCTTCATTTTTTTTATCAGATGAGCAAAAGATTGATTTTTTATGGATAGTTCTTTTTTTGTTTTGCTCATTACAGATTTTCAAGACGATGAGACACGATTGTTGAAATAATTTTGAAAAAAATGTACAATAAGAATGAAAATTTATTGGAAAGTTGAGTTATTTTGTTGAATAAGGTTAAAATAATGTAATTTCAATATTAATATAAATTTCATTAATATATTAGAAATAAATAATACGATTTACGTCATAAAAATTTTATTGCTCATTTATTCATCAAAATAATTCAGATTTTTACAAATATTTTTTTCTTAGTGCATTGGATTTCTTGCATTAGGTGTTGGAAAATTTAATTTGTAGCGTTTTTGTAAATAAGTTTTCATGAAGAAACTAGTACGAATAAATTGAAGCTTTCAATCATTTTTTCGATTCGTTAAATATTTTTTTTTTCGATTATAAAGCTTCGAAGATACTTTGATACAAAAGTTTGGAAGTTTTTGGCAATATATTCGCCAGCGTCAATTTTATGTATTCATATTTCATAGTTGTTTTTTTATGTAGGTTACACCGATGACAGATTTTGAATAATTTGAAAAAACACAAAACGTCACATTTCACCGAATTTAGAAAACGAAGATGAAGATTCGATGAAGTATCATTGTCATCATCGTGATTAAAAACTCCATCACTGGAGTGTTAATAATAAAAAAATTTAAATTAAATAAGTAATTGGTATACGCAATCATTTCCATTTTTTTAAGTTTTTTTTTCTGAGTAAGAGAATTTTGATAAAATAACCAAATATATTTGATTTATCATTATTTAATTAATTAAGTATTTATTTTGTGAAGTTGGACGTCTATTTATTTTGATTGAAATAACATAATCAACCAAATTGCGTTCGGCTATTTCAATGAAATTTTGCGCTCGATGTAAATGCAAAAATTATGTAAAATTTTGAAACAAATACTACGTTAGTTTTTATTATTTTTACGTTTTTTTCAATAATTACTTTTTTATATTTTAATGAATCAGAGACAATCTGAAAATATTCAATAAAATCAATTTAAATACTTTATATATTTTATATAATGTATAAAATTATCTCGAGATTTGGAAGAAAAATTGAAATATTACGTAATATAAAAAAAAATTTCGGCAGGATTGGAATTTGGACAATGAAGGCTTACGCATGGAGATTCGATGAAACGTCGCTGTCAGCCGTGATTTAAGATTTCATCGCGACAATCGGTGAGTTTATCTCCTTTAATGATTCATTGATCGAAATAAATGTTTTGATAATAACCATTTCGAGATTAAAGTGTGCGATTAATACGCGGTTGTTCGATGTGTCACACAATTATGACCGATTAGCCTGAGAAGCTTTTGCTTCGCAAATGTCAATCTTCCTCGATCGATTTATTTGTCGAGAGAATTACCGCTCATATACAATATACATATGTATAAATATTAGGGTGATTAAAAAAAATTTTATTTTCTCTTTTTTTTCGCGGAAACATAGGTTTGAAAGTTTTATTTGTACATAAAAAGAAGCCTGTACAAATTTGACCTCTTTAGAAAAATTTTAACAGGGGGCGCATCGCACTTTTCGATTTTCCATAAGATTTCCGCATGTCGTACACTTTTAATTTTTTTTTCAGATATGATTTAAAATTGAAAGTATTATATTAACTTTTTTACAGACGAAGAAACAAAATCACAAATAGCAAGCAATTCTTAATCTTATTCGGAATTTGATAACTTTTGAACCATTCAATAAAACGATCTCAAATGTTGCACAAAATTTTTTAATTTTCGTATAAACAATACAACAAAAATTTATATAATTATTCTATTTGTAAAATATCGTCCTTAAACTATACATCGTAAAGCTCGCAAACCACAGCGAACGAAAGACTAATTATAAAAAAATATTTTTGGATTTGTCTTTATCCATAAGAATGTTTTTAATTTGACCCTTTTTATTAGCTGTTTTGAAAATAGCACCATAATTCGATGAAGCAGTCGCAGAACTTACCAATTATTTGCAGAATTGGATTATTAACAGTAACCTATAATTTCTAAACTAATTTTGTCACTTAAATAAATCAATATAGGTATTCGATATATTTTTTTTACTGTAAATAGTTTATTATAAAAAATTCAGAGATGAAAATTACATAAGGACTTCGATGCGCTCGAATCGGAGCTTTTATAGTTAATTCTGGCACTTACGTTCATACAAAGTCGATAAAAGCTATTAATCATTAGACCTAATATATCTCGATGCACTTTCGGTGATCTCAAAATCGCCTCTTCGTGAATAATCGCGAATAGCACCATAAACGGAGCAAACGATAAATAATGATTTTTTAACGAATCAAAATATATTTTTAGCAAGTTTTATTCAGATAAAATTATTTGGATTATTTTTATCATACAAAAATTAATGAAATAGGGAAGGGAGTGGCAAGATGGGCCCCCTGAAATTTCAAAAACCTAAAAATATTTGGGGGCAACATCGGCTCCTAAAATTTTTAATGCACAGAGTGTTTGGGGGTAAAATGGGCCCTCTAGATTTAAAAATACGGACAAATATTTTTTCGAGCAAAATAGACTTCTAAAATTTTATTCAAGTAGAAATAATTAAGGAATAATGGTAAAGAATAAAAGGGGTAAACTAGGTCACGAGTGATGATCTTACATTTGGTCAACACGTACGGACAAACTTTTGAATTGAATGTTTTTTTTAAATTATTTGAAGGGCTGATTTACAATAATTCAGTCATTAAAAATATTATAGCAATACATATTGTTCAACTATTAGGGCATGTCAAACTTGGGACGTTTACCTTATTTCTAAACAAAAAAATCTGCAATTTCATTCTATTCGAAGAAATTTCAATTGATGATCTTACATTTAGTCACCATACATATACGGACAAACACCTTATATACTAACTCGACAAATATAAATTTCCTATCGTTTTTGACATATTGCTTCTATTTATCCGTAAACTGTACATAAGGTAAACGTCCCAATAGTTGGACAGCTAAGGGTTTTCTCACTTTATTTTATTTTAAATATAAAAACAAAAAATCTGCCTAAAATTCACGTCTAAACTATTGTCTTATGTATTTTAGTGATCCAAAACTCATTTTATGTGTTAATTTTAAATAACACATTTCTAGTAAATAAATTACTTGAACATTTGAATATGTAGAATGTCCCAATAATTGGACAGAAAATTGACCCTGCCTCAAGAGACTTAATCGAGTTTTTTCCAATAAATTAACGTTATGAAAAATACACTTCCTCGTACAGGAAAAATAATCCATACGATTCTATTGATAAAAAAAAATTGAAATATTAAAAATAACATGGCGAACATTGTCCAACTATTGGAACGTTTACCTTATTATGACTGTACTTGGTAAAAATAAATAAAAATAAAAATAAATTTCAGTATACATATCCGCGATGAAAAATAACACTGGCACACAAAAAAAAGTGGTTTGTACTTTTGACTAGACCCCCGCATATCTTTATGTATTTTGGCGCGCTGATTCCGAATCTGGGGTCCGTTTTGTCCGTACACCGTCAAAATTTCGAGTAAATTGTGAAAAACCGTTAAAAATGGCAAAAAACTGCAGTTTTCACGATAAAAAAATTTTTTATCGAACTAGGACAATCCTAATATTTATGTATTTGGAAATCCCCTAAATCCGAATCTCAAGCCTATTTGGCTCATATCCCCTTTAAAATCCAAGTAAATGACAAAAAAACCCTAAAAATGTTAAAAATGGTTAAAAATTGCTATTATTATGATAAAAAAATTTCTGAAGTTAAATCAAGTATGATTTTGATATATTTTGATCCTCTGAATCCGAGTCTCAAGCCTATTTGATCCGTACACCCTTTAAAATATAAGTAAATTGCAAAAACCCTCAAAAAATCTCTAAAAATTGCAAAAGATTGCAGTTACTATATGTTAAAGAAAATTTTCTGAATTTTACAGATTTTTTGGGGGTTTTTGCAATATACTTACATTTTAACGGGTGTACGGATCAAGTAGGCTTGGGATTCGGATTAAGCGGATCAAAATACATCAAAATCATACTTGACATAATTTCAGAACATTTTTTTTAACATAATAATATCAATTTTTTATAATTTTTAGTTTTTCACAATTAACTCGAAATTTTGACCGTGTACGAACAAAACGGACCCAAAATTCGGATTCAGCACACCAAAATACACAAAGATAGGGGCGGTGTCTGGTCAAAAGTACAGACAACTTTTTTTTTGTGTTCCAGTGTGTAATCCATACGATTCTATTGAGAAATAAATAATTAAAATATAAAAAATAAAACATGGCGAAAATTGTCCAACTATATTGGGACATGTCCATCAATTGGGAAGTTACAACCTTGCATGAAATCCTGAAAAACTGTTATTATTATATATGAATAAGGGTAAGAAAAATCGGAAAATATAGAAGAAGAGAGTCGCGGGTGAAAGACGAGGGGGGGGGGACGCGAAATGGTTATAGTCCGCCGAATTCGCGCGCGCCGTTCCGCGGAGGAGGAGCGCGCGGCACGGCTCGCTCGCTGCGCCGCGACTGCTCCGCGTCTCTCGACCCCCCGTCGCCGCTCGCGCTGGCGGCACACCGTGCGCGCCTCCGCGACGACCAGAGTCGTTCCTCGAGAGAGCGAGATGCCCGAAGGAGGGAGCTCTCCTCATCCGGGTTCGAATAAGAACGAGAGAGAACGAGAGAGAGAGAGGAAGAAGACGAAGCCGAGAGCCGGATTCGCGAGGGTCCGCCAGGGTAGTAGGGAGAGCGAGCCAAGAGCGCTTCGGAGAGTTCCCGTCAGAGATCTCGCGACGCCGCTCCATTCGGCAAACCGCGACGGACGTACCGAATTTTCGGAGGACCGACCGAGTCCCCGTCGCGATCGCAGTTATCCACATATATATAATATATATATAATGTATATATAATACATATATACATATATCCCCTATTATATACATTTATCTATATATATAAATATAATAAATTTATACACGAGTCCTCGCATATACATCTAACTATACATATATATACACATACAGTAATATATATATAAATATATATGTGTGTATGGATGTATATAAGGGTGTATTTGAGGACATGTAATCTCTTTTTCATTCTCTATCTTTCTCATTCTGTATATATATACGTGTATATTGTATATATACAAATACAAGTCTATGTATAATTATACATAGACTTATATATATATATATATATATATATATATATGTGTAATAATGTACAGAGAAAGAAAAAGCGATCGAGAGAATACGAAAAATTTCATATAAGAACCATTCGCGTTTCACGCAAGATCGGGACGAGTGTACGGCGAGTGAGAAAGAGTGAGTGAGAGAGAGAGAGAGAGAGAGAGAGATGAGCGAGGCCGTAAGCGGCGAAGGAGAAGCTCGGAGGCGATCGTGAGAAGAGCGAGAGAGATCGCGGATGCGCGCACGGGAGAGATCGGGAGTGGGGGAAACCACCGGGGCTTTTGAAAAAGTTTTATCTCGCCGGCGCGGAGCTAGTCGCAGACGCTACCGAACGCCGGTGCGGAGTGTACCGAGTCACGCTGCGGACTCCGACATCTCGTGTACGGATCGTTGTTGTTTTACCGGGTTACCGATCGTCGCCGTGACAATCTCGCGATCGCCGTCGTCGATCGTCGCCGGACGACGGGGACAATCGCGGCCCTTCGACCCGTATACCGATCTTTTTGCCGATTTTTTTCCCTTCCTTACCTCCCCATCCCCGTTACCGATCTCCGGCCTTGCCGATTTCACGAAGAATCGCACGGAGCGAGGGTTTACGACGGAAAAGGGGAAAAAATCGCGGGGCTTACCGCGCCCGGTTGCGCGACATGAACGATCGCCCACGATATTTCTGAACGGATCGGCGAGATCGGCGATCTCGTTGCAATTCTCGTCACGCGCCCCCGGTTAACGCTGCGACGATAATAAGTGCCTGACAATTCAGAGACGCTGCCTGGAATTTGTTTCGGAATTATTGAGAGAGAGAGAGAGAGGTATAAAGGGACTTGGCCGATCGTTTGGAATATCGAGAGATCGCGACAGCCGCGAAACGCTACGGGAAACGATATGGGAGGTAGCAAATATGTGTTCATTAAGAGTGCGGTGATCCTCGTCGTTCTGGGTGCCCTCCTCGTCGATGGATACGAGGTGAGTCACACTCGTTCCCCCCAGGAACCAATCAAACTTTTTTGTGTATATATATATATATTTTGTGTATAAATTTATACATATATTTTGTGTATATATAATTATATATTTTTTGTGTATAAATTTATACATCTTTTTTGTGTATAAATTTATACATATTTTTTGTGTATAAATTTATACATATTTTTTGTGTATAAATTTATACATATTTTTTGTGTATATATATTTATATATATTTTGTGTATATATATTTATATATTAATGCGTCATTCCGAGAGATTTTTCAACGCCGGCTCTCTGTCGATTGTTACACTGATGTGCCTTGATTACAGAAGCTCGGAAATACGAAATTCGAGATAAACGTCAACATTTTATCGCCAGCGAAAAATCTCACTGCTGAAAAAATTTTCAACGATGTTACTCGAACTCTTATCTTATTATACGATTTATATAGACTGTCTATTATATTTCGGCAGTGCCAAATATCTTCCCGAATTCTTCAGCGCGAGTCCAAAGAGTTTCTTAAAAATAATCTAAAGTGTCATCAATCGCTCTTTGCAACGAGACAAACATTAAAAGAATCGAACTAATATTTCGTCGTCTATTTCTGTCGGTGAGCTTCGGGTTCGGAAGACTTTTGTTTGGATTTATTTTATTGCACATGGATACATTTTTGTGGTTGCAGAATTACATAAATGGTTTTAAATAATTGATTTAAATAAAATAGTGCATGTACTAAACATTTGGTTCGATTAGATCTTTTCAATAAAAAAATTATATTCATTCTTTCAACGTTGGTTATTTTAATAATTGATTATATCTATTTTAGTGAATGGCATTTTATCTAGAAAAGATTTTTTGTTTGAATACATTTGATTGCATATACGAATGTGTTAATGAAATTATACATAAATATAGAAAAAAATTAATTAAATATTGCAATATTTGAAAATTAACTTTTTTGAGTCAATCATATATTCCTATCTCCACCTGCGAATTTATTAAGACGAATTTAGTTCATCGAATAAACTAAATTTGAAAATGGGATTTTCTAAAATAATTTCCTCGTTAAAAATTGCAATTTTACATAATAAATTTCTTGATTTCGGTTTCGATGAAGCTCATAAAATTTTAGGCATATATTAGTGTGACGTTAAAGAACGTCAATAAAAATTTTTACGAAATTATGTTGGAAATATTTTCACGTGATAATTTGAATGTATACTCCTGTATAGCAAAAAAAAATTCTTGACGTCTAATTCGTACAATTCAAATTGTGATTTAAAGCGATATTGTGTAAATTTTTTACGTCTAATTTATTGGCAACTTAATCATATTTTTTTGGCAATTTAAATATTTTTAATTGTTGATTATATTACTATTTATTATTCTTTATTATATATATTTATTATTTATTATATATTATTATATTATTCATTAAGAAAAATGTTAGTGACACGTTTTAAAATCGCTATAACTATAAAAAAATATACACTGCTGTAATTTTATATTTAAAAACTTACAAAAATTCTTATTTTTTAATTAATCCATTTAGTTTTTTAATTAATAATCAATAAATTTAATTGATCATATTTAAACGTTCTATAAAAAGCAATCCCACATGAATCTCAGCAACTATATGGAGCTTGATAACTCTTGAATCATTCAGTAAAACGATTTTATAGCAACATTTATAGCATATTTATAGCAACTTTAAGCAAAAGGCAGAGTCTGGTTCTTACAAATTTGACACCAAGAATTTATTTTTATTCTGGAATCGTCTGTCCCGTACCTCCTTAAGTAAAACGATTTTAAATTCAGTACGAAATTTTTGTTTCGTTCCGCTTATACCATTCCCAAAATTAATAAAATTATTTTGCTACCACAGAAATATAGCTCGTAAATCTTAAAAAGACAATAAATGTGAAAGATCGATACCCTTATTTTCGGAACTCGCGTCTTGCCGATGTCTAAGATTTGGGAACGTGTGTGACCTTAGACACGATCGTCTCGAGTCTGCGATTACGACAGGTTTCCTCAAATTTACATAAAGATTCCTTGCCATGGAGCTCGAGGAACTTCTTCTGTATCTCTCTCTCTCTCTCTCTCTCACTTTTTTCTTCCATGTACACGTGCATGTAAAAAAATAATATACGTGTCGACGCGCATGTTTATGTATATTATTATCGCGATTGCTCTCTGCCCTCGGGCCGAAATTTCGTACACTCATACCAGTCTTTCTCCCTAATCCGTTTTTCGTATTTTTTTTTTATTTTTTTTAAATTTTTTTTTATCGAAACGTCAGAGAAAATACAATCTCCACAAATACTCTCGGTTTCGGCTGAATCTTGCGGCGATGATAGCCGCAAGATTGATACTCGTTTGACCCGACGAAAACACTTTCAATTATCGCAATCCAATTCGCACACCGTGCGTGCGCTCCGAGTTTGCTCCGAGTTGAGGAAACGACTGATGGAACTGTCGCGAATAAATATGTATGGAGCTCGATAAAAGTCGGATAAGAAACGTACCGATTTAACTTTATCTCATTATTTTATTATTATTTTTATTGGTTATTCAATATATTTACTTTGTAAATGATAATTATTTATCGATTATTATGATTAATGTAATATTATTAGCATTTATTATTTATTTTTTCATTATTTACTATGTAAATAATCATTTGATTTATTTACTATTTAAATTTAATTTAATTAATTTGAATTACGGTTATTTATTTTTCAAATAATAAATATCTAATATTTAATTTAATAATACATGTTATTTTGTATTATACACACATTTATTATTACTTTGTTACTTTCTATTTAATATTTTATTTACGATTGTATAGACTATTTTTTTAACATATGAAAATGAGTGTATTTTTCTCAGTGTACAGCTATTAGGATGAGCTCGTCCCATGCAGGATCCGAGACAGGGTTAATTTCGCCATTCAACTACTAAAATAATGATCTATATATATTCAAACGTTTCAATACTTGCTATGATTGTAGGGCATATTTTTGATCGCTAAAATATTAGAGAGTAATGAGTATTTACAAGTAAATTTGAAGCAAATTATTTTCTTCATTTTTTAAAAATATAGTTGAAAAACCCTTTTCTTGTGGGGGGCAGGGGGTGAGGTTTTAATAGCCAATAGTTCAACATGTACAAAAAGTTTAAGGTTGCTTTCCGTATTATTTTAAATGTTACAATTATTTTCTTAATATAAATAATATGTGTACGAATTATTTTTTATCGTAAACAAATATCGTAAACAAACAAAACATATAGCGTTTATAAAAACAAGTTTGGTCAACATTAAGGATAGATAGATACACAGTTTATTACAGAAAGGTTTTAAAAGGACTAATAAGGTTTTAAAAGGACTAAGCATAATCAATTATTTACGTATAAAAATAAAAAAAAAAACAAAAAAGAAATGATTACAAAATTTTATTTAATTTAAACTTAAAATAAGTTTTGGTTCGACGTTCTTTGAGACATACGCGTTTATACAGGCGACCAATGGTCGATGTAGATCATCGCGATATCGACTTATCTTTCGCGTAGTCGCGATGACCCAGTTTTATCATTTTTTTCCCTCGATTTTCATTGGCGCCCGGTGAATTATCGAGAATTTTAAGCTCTGTCCTGTCATTCTCTATCACGCTTGAGAACGTTCATGTACGAGCGATCCCTGTCATTCGTCGCCGAGTTCTGTTCTGTATTCACAAAGTGACAATTACCTTGTACAATGAGAGAAATCACGATAGTATAAATTTCACCATAAAGTGACAACTATATACTACTTATTTTAGAATCAAATATATTTTTTTTACACGGAGATAACTTTATATGAAATAATCCTATTCTTTCATACTGTGACAGTAGTTTCATAAATTTTGATTTTTTTTCTCGTATAAAACAGCAATTTTTATTATAAATGAATCAGAGTTTTCATATGTTTTATATCAAAAAATTCCCAAATTTTGTTATTACCATAAAATACGAAAAGAAAAAAAAACAATTTTTCGTTTAAAAAATATTTACATAAAATATTATATTACGTTAATTATATTCATACTTTTAGACACAGTAAAATTTACCATACTTTTTCCACAGTGTAAAAAGAAACAAATTTAAAAAAATGGAATTAAAAAAAATAATTTGAACTTCATCCAATATGAAAAATATTGATTATAGTAAAAATATTGTGAAAAAAGTTAATACTCAGCTAACTATAATATTTGTAAATACATAATTACAATAATAAATAAAAAATGTAAATATTGTACATTTTTTCTCACATGTTATTGTTAATAATAATTTCTTTAAAATTTACATAAATGTTTCGAATATTCACGCCTTTTTTAAGAAATCATCTTTAAAAATGTTAATCGAATTTAGTTATTTTACTTTTAGATCGTATGTGAAAAAAAAACATATTTGAAAGTGATTGTTGTGCGAAAAACTTTCTCGAAAAATTTTTGTCGAAATTACCAGATAGATGTGATTGAATTTAATTTAATTATTCTAATTATTTTTATTTCGTCAAATTAAATAGACATTTATTTAGCGTGTAGTATCTGTAATCGAACGATCGAAGCACTACAAGTGTAAAATACAAATATATTAACATGTAATTAACGATTGAATTGAAGCTGAATATTGATAGTGACGTGATTTATCAACTCGTCCTCAACAGCATTTTCGAAAAAATATCTCGCACCGAACCCAAAAAAAGAATCTTTACGCATTATTCTATCGCCCTTCAAAAATTCTTTTAATATGAATAGCACGATAATATAAATAATCGTTAATAATCTTGGCTAGAAATAAAATTTGTTTTCCTCGAATTTGAAATGATCAAATTTTTATGCATATACGTGTTGACGATACGTCAGAATATTTCTCTAATTATTCTAATCTCGAGTCATGAAATAAATATTCATTCGCTATGACATTATGAGAGGAAAAAAAGTTTTATTCCACAAAAATAATATGATTTTTTTGTATCTCAAATGATGGAAAGTCTAGATCTCGAATATTACGATTTTTATAATCTCGATTTATCTTTCGATAAATATATAGTCATTTTTTATCAAGTTGGAAAAACGAGTTCAAGAAAATATTTCCCATGCACTATGAGAGAAAAGTGATAAATATACAACTCATTATTATAGGACTTAATAAATCTTATTTAAATCATGTTCTATATATATTTTAATTTAGTTTAAATATATATTTTAATTTAAAATAATTGGCATTGTTTTCATTTTATGGTAAAATTTCTCTGAGTTAGGAACATTTTTCTTTCGTTTTCGTCAGATTTTGGCAGGATCAAGAACCCATCACGTATCCCACCTT
Organism: Cremastinae sp. A BG-2022a; assembly: GCA_030522545.1. Taxonomy (NCBI): domain Eukaryota; kingdom Metazoa; phylum Arthropoda; class Insecta; order Hymenoptera; family Ichneumonidae; species Cremastinae sp. A BG-2022a. Next base: position 9,467 of record JAPYYW010002070.1, on the reverse strand, counting down.
GTACATGTGTATGCAATTTACTGGAATATTCCGTAATTATCGTCAAGGATCAAATATCATGGAGCTGCATTCGAGAAGTTAATGGCTCTATTTGCAGCCAGACGCAAGACTCACTTCGCCTCTCTTCCTTCTCTCTCTCTCTCTCTCTCTCTCTTCAACTATAGATCAGTAAATTTAATCCAAAATGGTGGTTCACAGGCAAAAAATTGTTAGATTTTTTTAGAATTACATAAGACTCCTGTTCAAGAGTATGAATCTAGATTTCTGGAATTTAATGCGAGTGAGCAAATAATTTCCTTCCTGGATTTTGTAGAATGTATCGTAAACCATGCATATTATGAAAAAAATTCACTGAAACAATGTTGTTGAGAACATCATTTCGACTATTGTTGCTGTTAAAGGTTTTTCGATAATCTCGATTCATCAACATTTACAGTTGAATTGCATTTTTTATACAAAATGTAACAATATTTTATCTCGTTAAATGAATATTCAAAAGTATGAATTTAGATTTCTGAGATTTAATGAGTGAGCCAATAAAATTGTCTTCCTGGATTTTGTAAAATATAATATCGTAAACCATGAAATTTTATTTAAAAAATTCACCGCAACAATATTGATAAGAACATTATTTCGACTATCGTTGCTGTTAAAGGTTTTTCGATCAACTTGATTCATCAACATTTACAGTTAAATTACATTTTTTATATTTTTTTTTCGTTAAATTAATATTTTACGGAATGAGATAATTATGGGTTTTATTTAGGTATGTTGGTAATAAAAAAAGAATGAAGAATACTATTTCTCTTAAGGAGAAGTATAATTATAAGGCGAATATCATAAAAGATAATAATATTTTAGTCATAGTTTTTTAACAAAAAACAAAATTGAATGAATGATTTCAAAATTGTTTGATTGGTTAAATAATTAAAATATTTATCAAGAAGTAAATATTTGATTGCAATTCTAATATACCTGATGTATTTTAATATAGTTATCGTCTCATCCACGGTTGAAAGATTGATAAAACTTATAAGTTGCCAAAGCGACATTTGGAAAAAGTAATGATAAAATTTTCGCAGTTACATTTTTTTAAAATAAAAAAGCACTTATTATCGACGATTAAACTATAATGTACTTTAATATCTGAGAAATTTTTTCCTCTTTAAAATAAAATTTCTTATCACGAAATAATACATGACAAGTATTAAAACAAAATTAAAAATTGCTTATCATGAAATAAAATATATGATAAATGCTCATCGTAGGAGAAATTATGAAATTTTTTTTCTGATTGTGTCACGAAAAATATTGAATTTTCCTTTAAACGCTGAATAATGGAACGAAGCGAGTTAAATATTGAAGAGATACAAGAAGTCCATTCGAGGGAATATTTTCAGGAAAAGTGAACAATTGCCGAATTCACGTCGAGAAAGCTTTCTCGATATCTTTGAAAATCTTATGAGATTCATCCGGAAAGCTATATAATTATTCTTACATAAATTTAATTCCCTGCGTACACAGTTTTGAATTGCTAAAATCTTGCTACAAGCTTGTTTATGGAGCACACTTGTCGTTGATCCGAACAATAGAGAAAATTCATCGTTGGATTCAAATTCATTGAATTTGCAAACCGCTTTATTTGCAAAACGATCAAGGTATTATCTGTTAAAATAATCACAAGGTTATAGAAAATTGCTCGATTACGAGGTAAGGGGGACAATGCTAATTCGCGATTGAACGTGAAGAACGAAAAAGAGAGAGAGAGAGAGAGAGAGAGAGAGAGAGAGAAAGAAAGAGAGAATGGGATATAAGTAATGGGAAATAAGAAATAAATGATTTAATGTGACTGACAATACATAATAGAACGTAAATTTATATCACACTGACAATTTTATTCTTTGAAATAAACCATGTCGTTACAGATCACTCAACGTCAACGTCAATTAAATATTCTCTGCTCATTTCAAAATCCTATTCTCTTCCCTATTCTCGACTCTGCTCCAATTTCCCAAATTTCTACATAAATGATATATATTTTTCAGAATATGACAAGTGCATATTAATTTTTTAGGTATAGACTATTTCCAGTGTATAACAATGATTTTGTGCAAAATTTGAATACTTTTTTTAAATGTTTTTTTTAAGAGCTACATAACTACAAATCTGTTAAAATCGCTAAATACTTACAGAAATTTGTTAGCGATTGTGAAGATTACGAAACAATTTTTCTTAAGGATGTATGAGCTACATGTATAAAATTAGAAAAATTAGATATACATTTTTAAAAATGTGTTTCTAAATAAATATTTTATGCCAAATCGAAAATCATTTTACAAAATGGTTCACGAGTTATCAAATTCTAAAGTTGCTGCGATTTTCTATACATATATAGTAATTATTATTTACTATTTTATATAACATTTGTGTAATTGTCCTAAAATTATTAATTAATAAACAAGAGTTTTTGTGAATCTTTAAATGCATTTACAACTGTGTACATTTTTTATAGATATACTAATTTAAAAACGTTTTACTACAACTTTTCTTATTTAATAGTGTTTGTAATTAATGATTAGGTTATGTTATTTAAAAAATATGCTCAAGTTGGCTATTAAGGGTAGTTCAAACTGTTCTGTTCTTTGGAGACAAAAAATGATTGAATTGAAGACATACGCGATTACGTTATTTATATTAAAAAATCATTATTTATATTAAAAATATTCTAATATATCAAATTCACGAGTAACAATTTATTGACAAAGTATTGAAATGAGAAAATTGAAAAAGTAGGTTAAACTTCAATTACACAATGAAGTACAAATTTTGTATATTTTACATCTTATATTTGATTTAGTCTATCGAATTTTAGTATTTAAACGGTATTGATTGGATAAGTTCGTTGTTAAGTTGTCGTAATTGAAATTCTAGACAACAGTCCGTATAAGAGTCTATGTATTATATATAACCTCCAAAAAAGCTAGACTTTAAAAACTTTTCATTAATAATTGACATATTTCATTTGGATTTTTAATATATTTTTATATTTAATATATTTAATAATAATTGTTAATATAAATTAATTAATTCGTCTACAAACAATAAAATTTTCCTTGAGTATAGTTAGATTCGCTGGAATGACCAGATTTTGTTAACAAAAAATTTGCAACTTTTTGGTAAAAAAGGCAAAGTTTGAACGTCAAGTTTGAGGTTGCTCATCATGGAACCCCTTTTAAAAAATTCTAGATAAACTTTTTCATATTTTATTGTCGAGTATTTAAATTAAACAGAATTAAAATTAATGAATAAGATTTAATAAATACAGATATCAAAATTATTCAATTACTCGCATGGTCCAGTTTATCCTAGTTTAAATATTTAACGTTGAGGGAAAGGAAATTCATGAAGGGATGGAGGGAAACGAAAATCGATGCGCAATCTCGGTTTAACGTAGCAACAAGTTAACGAAATACGATAATACCGAAAATTTCATTTCATTTTAAAGAGTGGTGAAAAATAAAAAAAATTCTGTAAAAAGAATTGATAAGAATATTTTTAAATGTACATTATCGACATTAATTTTTTTCCCCGGCAGTCTGACATAATTTTTCAGAAATCATGAAAAATAATTCGAGAGAATTTATAATTTCTCCATTCGACAATTACTCTTTTTCGCAATTACGCTAATTGCTTTTATTATTTATTTCGTTCCATTACTGAGCTCGAGACATCTAATTTTAATTCTTGGGTTCTTTCTCGTTAATAAATTTTTTTAATCAACTGATTGAGGCTCAATTGAATTTCGACAACGATCGGAGTCGAGCCTCTCGTCTTAGGGTTCTGTCACCTACATTTGATGTCTCTTATCCTTGTTTCGCATCGATGAATGAATTTTAATGAATTTTTTCATCTGTTCGACGCTCGTCACCTGTTTTATTATTGGCATACTGTACACGGAGAGAATATTATCGTAAAATTTGCGGTGGGAACCTGAGTTCAATTTTTACTATATTTTACTATGTTCAATATGTTCAACTTTTACTATTTTTAATATGTTTTTTTACTATGTTCAATAGCTCAATAGTGATGGGACCATGTTGCCAAATTTTTAATTTTTACTTTGGCGCTACCTGCGACTGGTAGGAAATTTACTGTGGTCAACATTAAAAATATTAACAACATTTTCGTATTTTTATCAGTTGATTAAATAAATCAGCACTGTTTTTGGCAACATGGTAGTATAATTTTAACAATAAAATTGTCTCCGTGTATAGAAAAATTCTCGATTCGACTCAATCGTGTGTACAATTCAAATAGCCATATATATGAAAAACGGAGAGAGTGAATGGATTTTAGTCCTATAAGAAATATGGTAATATTTTCGATGTTCGCGAATGTCTATCGATGTCCGTCGTTTCTTTTTTTTTTCTTTCTCAAAACTCAGCAAGCGTTCTCGTGATATCGCTTTTCTTCGCCATGAAACCGAATCTGTCCCAGAAATAAAAGGAAAGAGACAGAGAGAGAGAGAGAAAGAGAGAGAAAGAGAGAAAGGAAAATGCAGCTTCCAGGCTTCCTTTTCTTTGTTCGGGCTCACGCAAAGAAGCGAAAAACTCTCGGCCCGGGTTTTCTTCGCAATATTCAAATTCGTATAGTATTTAAACTTATTGAAACTGCGTTTATTTGAGTACTTTTTCATTAAAAGTTTAGCAGCGCTTTGATGCAAGGTCTCCTTATATTATTTACAACTTTGTTAAACTATACAGATTGTTTTCTTACGTTTTAAGGTAGTACGTCCGCAAACGAGTTGAATTAAGAAATTGTTGAAATTTGACATATATGGAATTTAACACATTATCCAAACATCTGTGCAATTTGAATAAGTTTTACCGTCCCAAACCTGAGATATTTATTGCCAAAAATGACTATTTTCTGATGCAGTCTCCCATAAGAGCACGTGTTAAATATTGCTATCTTCAATCCTAAATATCTTGAAATCTAGACGGTGAACTGTCTTGAAATTTAACACAGCTTTTTATTGTACTTTAAAGAAGCTTCCTCAAGTTTTTTAAAAAAATCCTAAGATTATGAATTTTTAAATTTTCATACGTACGTAACAAGTACAGATAACCTTGGATAACCTTGAATTTTGAGTATGTTGGTCTTGAAACAATTTGCAAAAACTTTTATTAATTGACTTAAGCTCAAAAATCACATGGTACGGAGATAAATTGAGATAAAATCTTTTGATTTTATTGACCCGGAGGAACTACCTTAAGGATGTTAAGTCCGTAGAGCAAAAAATCAAAAGTTTGACTACGTTTTTCTCCCATACGAAGTCCTTTGAGAGTGAAAATTTATCAAGAAAAGTTGTTGCAAATCAACTGAAGAAAAACATATTTGGAAAATTAAGTTCATCCTGTGATAGGTCTGCTCTTTATATGTGATGAAACAAACAAAATGATGACATATTTTTTAGTATTATTATTTAATGATTTTGAAAATTGTAATTTTAACAACGCACTCTTATAGAGAGGATACAGAAAAATGGGATATTTATTATTATCTATCTCGAGATATCTAAATAAATAAATATCTCGATATTTAAATAAATAAATATCTTGATATTTAAATAAATAAGTATCTCGACCATCCTACGAAATCTTCTAAAATTTGATAAACACGTGCATACGATAAGCTCATTTTAAAGATCAACTACTTAATAAAATGACGTGAAACTCGCAATTTTCAATGAATTTTCGTACAAACCCTACACTCGTATTTTATAAGCAAATTAACTGAAATTTGAATGTGTTATCCAGTGTACGCTGTACTAAGTCGTGACACTCTTGGAATTGCAAAAAATAAAAAAACCAAAGTAAAACATATTCAAATTACAGTTAATTTGCTTGAAAAATACAAGCGTTGGATTTGTCCGAAAATTCGCTCAAAATTCGGTGTTTCACATCGCCTTAATATAAAACAAAAACACCAGCGATTTGATAACTCGATTATGCAAATCAAGTTTCACGTGTACTATAAAACCAATTAAAAAGAAATACTATAAAACCAAATTAAAAAGAAAAACGTATAGAAATGTGTCGTTGCAACTATAGAAAAAAAACTGTTATATCCCGTGTGTTGATCGTGAATTATGGTTATGCATATCCATCAGATATGAGAACGACCCGTAGAAATAATGCGTTGACCCATATTTTAGAGAAAAAAGAAAAGAGCGAGGGAGGGAGAGGGAGGATTAGGAGGATCGTTGGTATGCGCGGGAAGAGAGCATTAGGGCGTACAGAAGAGCCACAAAAGGGATAATAGAGGACTGGGATTTTTCTCCCTTCGATATATATAAACGTTTCGGGTGAGGGCGTGCTCCCAGCGATGATTTCACACACGGCATAGGTGTCACGTTACTCGCGGAAAAGCGAGGTCTCTCCTCGGACCGGAAACGCTCGATCAAGACACACGCCTTCGATCGAAGGTTCCATTCGCAGTTTGTATACGGTTAAAATATATACTTATATATATTAATATATATTATATATATATATATATATATATATATATATATATATATTATATATAAAAAAAATCGACATAAACGTTATATACACCCACGCGTGTGTATACGTTTATACATGCGAGAAATAAAGCATTCTCCGGCTCTCTCTTCTCCCTCGTCGCAGTCTCGGGCTATCCGCCGGTATAAAGTAGGCCGGACGATATTGCGCCTTCGGTTCACGCAGGATAACGCGTATAAGATAAACGTTGGACAGCTAAGGGTTTTTTCACTTTACTTTTATTTTAAAAATATTGAAACTAAAAAATCTGCTTTAAATTCACATCTTGACTATTGTCTGATATTTGAGTGATACAAAATTCATTTTATGTGTTAATTTTAGATAATATTTTTAGTAAATAAATACTTGAATATTTGAGTATGTATAGAATGTACCAATAGTTGGACAGAAAATCGACCCTGGATTGAATGAGTTTTTTTTTCCTTCCGTACGGTGACACGTTCTAAAATTTGGTACACATGTGCCGTAGGGTGGTCCAAAAAAATTACTAATTTTATTTTTTCGCAGACATAAGTTTAATATCTTCAGAAGGATAAGAAAAGATGCCACACCAAATTTCAGTCGTTTAAAAAATTTTTTAGAGGTGGTGATTTTCAATTTTTTATTTCACTTTTACATAATATTGGAAAAAATTCTTTTTCATTCAGAATATTGTAGCTCGATAACGAAGTAACTCACATATATGCCCTTATATGAATATTTTTGTAGAAAATTTGACGCTCTATAAAAAAGGTCTATTGTAATTTTTCGATAAATTGACTTCTTCAACAGTTATTCAAGAATAAAAGGTGAAATTGTTTAAAAAATTCATTTTACAAGTATAAATCTGTACAATCCTTGTAAAATAGTATGATTTTTTTTTGGAAAAAAATTTCAAGTGGTACAAAACCATGTCATTTAATTATTTTATAACTTAAGAATAATTTTTTTTACTAAGAAAAGGCTCTATAGCAATATTATCACGTACAATACCATAATTTTTTTAGAATAGGTGAATATTGAGGCGTTATTTTTTAATATACTGAATTAATGCAAAATTACTATTACATTTTTTCGCTGCATTAATTAGATAAAATATGTATATTATATTAATTTTATGCAGATTTGAATAACTTTTGAAGGAGTCAATTTATCGAAAAATTATAAGGGACCTTTTTTGTATATGTACAGGCATATATGTGAATCATTCCGTTATTGAGTTACAAAATTTCAAATGAAAAAAAAATTTTTTTTAAGGGCTGAAATTTGATGTGGCATCTTTATTATCATTACGAAGATATATTAAACGTGTGTCCGTGAACAAATAAAATTAGTCATTTTTTTGGACCACCCTAATGTGCATATTACCATAAAGAACGTTTATGCAAAATTTTAACAAAATGTATCGATGCTTATTTTACAAACCAACCACCTTAAGCTCAAAAATGGCGTTAAGGTAGTTCTATCAGTACAGTCAAAACAAAAGTTTTTATGTCATATTATCTCGATACCATGCGGTTTTTGAGCAAAAGTTTATTAAAAAAAGTTGTTGCTAATTATTTCAAAAACAACATACTCAATATTCAAGGTCATCCAAGGTCACCTGTACTTATTACGTATGTATGAAAATTTTAAAAATCGTAATCTTAGGATTTTTTTAAAAAACTAAGGGAAGCTTCTTCGAAGTGCAATAAAGAGCTGTGCAAAATTTCAACAAGTTCCACTACCCAGAAGTCAAGATATCAAGAGTTGAAGATCGCAATATTTAACACATGCTCTTATGGGAGACGGCAGAAAATAGTGATTTTTGACAATAAATATCTCGAGTTCTTCGTAGTGAAACCTTTTAAAATTTACTATACAATTGCACATTATATCAAAGAACATTTCTGCAAATTTTTAGCAAAATTCTAAGAAAACAATTTTATGATAGAACTACCTTAAACGAAAAAAAAACTATTTATGAATACCCATAAATATAGTGAGACAATTGCCTTAACCTTCCAGTTTAATTTTCTATTCAAGGATTGCCAGAAGATTGTTCTATATAGAATTAACGAAAATAACGACTCTTATTTACGCGAATATCCATCAAAAGTCATGCTTATATATAATTCTTTTATATCACAGACTCGAAGTGTCGTGACGTTGCTTCTCCATGAATATCGTTATCTCGGTTCTCGTATGCTATAATTGGCTCAGGTCTCGTCGATCCTGCACTCTTCGGTGGTAACCGAGGACGACCGTTTCCGTTTCAATGTCTTCCACCCCGTATATATAAATTTAGCCCACGAATTATTTTTCCTATTATGTATTACTTTCTTATTTTATCCATCCCTGAATTTTTTCCAACCGTTGCTACGAGTTTTTCCGCAAAAACTGACGTATACGAGCTCGGGCGACCGAGACTCGCAGCAGGAAGAACTTGATCGAGAAAATTCTGCGTCGGAGTCTCGGCGAACGAGAAACGTGACTCCGCGATGACGAGCTCGTGTGTAACGTATATGAAAAAAAATTTTTTTCGGCCATGACGCAATTCCTCTCGTGAATCTCGGAGATGCAGGACGGGAAGAAATAAACGATTGAGAGTAAAAAAAACTTGGCAGGCATCGTGTGACACCGACGCCGACTATGTGTGTATAAAGAAGAGAGAAAGAAAGAAAGAAAGATTCTTTCGAGCGAGTGCGCGCTCGACGAGGCCTTTCTCGTTGTTATGTCTTTCGCGAATGCGTCCGTGCCCCGGATGCGTTTAAGGAGGTTGGCTGTAGCCATTTGTAAATGGCGAAAATAAATGAAGTTTTGCGTGTTAAAAGTATAGGGAATCGAAATTTGTTAAGGACACGATGAAAATTTGAAATAACGTTCTTTGTCACTAAAGAAATTTATATAAATTCAGAAAAA
>JAPYYW010002069.1:0-35433 GCA_030522545.1 Cremastinae sp. A BG-2022a | reverse complement strand
AAATACGTAGACGAAAATTCTAAAAAAAATTGTATTCACGTATTTCATATGGAAGAATATTCTCTCTAAATTTGAACGAATTTTTATCATTTCGTTATATGTAGTCAACCTCCTTAAAAGACTGCGTACACGTTTAATGTAATGGAAATAATATTATGTGTAGAATAAAATAGCAGGATCGAGATTATTTGCATCAATTGGACAGCACTTTTATCCAAACCGATATTTTTTAAAAGTATTTCGAAACGATATTATAAATTAGAAACACTAAACACTATTAAATTATTGAAAATAACACTGAAACTAACACTCAATTGAACTAGTCGAATTATTTTTACGAAATATTTTTCGATGATGAATTACCTTGCAAAATGTTACACGTCTTACCCCGACATTTTATACCGGATTAATTCAGTCGAAAATCCAAACAATCAAGACCGTGTTTGGTTTTTCACTCGACCTCGACGAATAATCACTATGGATAAACAATAGTCGAAGTATTCTCGGAAATTTGGAATTTTTTTTTCCTCTTTACGCTCGACGAATTTTCTCTATTTCTTTTTTTTAATGTTTACGATCTCCGAACAATTCAGGTATACTTGTTCAGGTATACTTGATATAAATAATAGAAAATGTTGTTGTACATTTTTCTCACATTATTACACGTACAAGTTATAGTAAAAGTATAAGCTGAAAAAATTTAGCGTTTTCGAGGACCTCCAGCCTGATTCAAAAAGATCTCAAAATTTGAAGTGGCGATATCTTTCCGTGTCCTCGACGATGTCGACTTCATAACAGGTAATTCCTGATAATTTTTGCAAGACGAAATGAATTATTCACATATTAAGATCATTATTTCTAAAGCAACGCACATTGAATTTTTTTTAATGAGTAGAGGTTAACCAGAAAATGAATGTGCTCCGCATAATGTGCTCTATTTCAATTAATCGATTAGAGGCTTCATGTCTTTTTTAATATAGGATTCGTAGTAGTTTTCATTTTGAATCAATATCAGTAATTTCAAAATATTTTAATAAATTTGTTTTAATTTAATTGTTTAAACAATAAAAAAATGTTTCATTCATTGTTAAAATATGCTCAAGTTGCCAATGAATAGTCAAACTAAGACTCCACAAATTGGCAACAATTAAACAAAGATCTTTTAACCAGAGTTTAGATTTTATAAATTTAACGTAAAGAATATATACTTTTTGCTGAGAAACCCTGTTTCAAAGAATTGAATTTATAAAAAAAAATTGAAAAGCGATAGAGCCATATTGAATGGAGAAAACGAATACAAGCAATCGCGAGAGATGAGAAGATGAATGAAAACGTCATAAGACCTTAGATCCATCGATGGACAAATTTTCCACTGATGAGATTACCATTGTTTTCGTTTCCAGAATATTTCTAATTTTAGTTGAAAGCTCGAGTGGTGGCCTTTTGCTGATGGCTTTACCTAAACGGAATTGATAAAATAAATGTTGCTCCTAGGCAAGGGTCACGTGATAGGGCTCGAAGGGTGAACGGAGGGGGCAGGGGAGGGGAGAGGGGGAGACACAGATGACCCAGTTTAGAAGGATACGTTGTGGCTGTAGGGGCGATCAAGGGGTTTCTCGTTGCTGCTGGGTGAATGGTTCGTTCTTCGACGTCACCGGAGGAAAAGTGGGTCGCGGGATACCGTGGAAAACGATCCCCGGTTACCCAGCAACCCCGGTCAAGGCACTTTTATCTATATATAAGTATATAGCCGAAAGCTCTTCCCCGCATCACCACCAACCCCCGAGGAGACAGTTTCCAGAATTTTCGCACTATACGCGACCCTTTTCTCTTTCTATCTCTATTTATTTTCCCTTATTTTTATCCCCTTCGCAACCTCACCTACACCTTCACCTTTTTCACCCTTGGCCAAATTTATGGAACTCGATTAATATTTGCAAGCCACGGAACGCACGTATATAAGCGGCCGGATCGCCTTGAAAACTTGAAAGTCACTATACGTAGAAATCACCATTCATTTCGATTCGCACTAAATAATCTCTCTTTTGAATCATGACGTACATTCATATTGCGTCAGGAATATTTTTTTTTGCATTGTAGCTCTAATTCGCTTATTTTTTTACACTAGGTCGACTATGGACGCGTTTAGGTGGAGTATTTGAGGATGTATGGGACAGACAAAAGTCCTAGCAAAAAGTAAATTTTTGACATTAAATTAGTAAAATCCAGACTCTGGCTTTTGCTAAAAAGTTGACAATTTTTTGAGTCTTAATTTGACCATCAGTTAGTAACTTGAGCATACTTTAATAATAATTTAAACATGTTTTATTGTTTAAACAATTAAAATAAAAAATGTAGTAAAAAAAGTTTTGAAATTTTGTTTGTACAAAATTAACACTGGTATAAAAAATTCACAAGAATCTCATATTTTTAAAATTGTATTCATTGCAAATTCATGAATTCTCTATAAGAAACAGTGTTAAATCTCATCAACTTTGGATTTTGACAACTCTTACACCATTCAGTAAAACGATTTCAAATTTGGCACAATATTTTTTCATATGCTTAAGAACAAAATATCAATAAATTTTGAAATTCTAATATTTTTAAAAATATCGCTCATACATTTTTAATGTATACTTGAAGAAAAATTTATATACGAAAAATTACTATATGTTGGTGTGTATTGTGTGATAATAGTTTGGAAAAATTTGAGAATTTTTCGATAAAAACTAAGTACATAGTTATAATTATAAAATGTTAAAAGTTGCTATGTTTTGTATTAAAAAATCCTAATTCCAAACTTTTATCACAGTACTATTCAATATAGTAATTTGTCGTATAACATTTTCTCTGTGTAGAGACATAAATATCAGTTGAATGTAATTGAGAGATTATTCGTTGAAATTTGCCATTGACGTATTGCAATGTGTACTAAATTTTAGGATGCCTCACCATATGAATATTGAGCTATTAATTGTACAAAATAATAACTTATTCAAAATGGAAAATTAAGTAAAATAAAAAAAAATCGTTTAATATTATGTAATATTTTTGTAAATTTTACAAATTTGAAAATTTCCCGATCATAAGGAAAAGCTACTCATTAAGAAGGTATTAACGAAAGTATGAAAATGAATTGTTGCTATTTAATTTTTTTACGATAAAGAGTAAATTAATCCAGTTTCTTGCTATCTATATTTTCAGTATAATTACTAAAATAAAATAAGCGAAAACTATCCTATATGAAGGTATGTTCGATATAAGTCAGAGTCATGAGGAATAGTTGCGATCTTAACGATATTTAACGCTTAAACGTGAGTGAATCAAAGATAAATTATAAACTATAAATGAAAATCACTAATTAAGGTATAGTTCTAGCACTACATCATAGTATGGAATACATGGAAAGTTTTCAAAAGTAATATTGTGTAAAAAGTATAAAACATAGTAATAAGTAAGTACAATAAAATGGTAATAAGTATATTGTGTAGAGTATTTTTAAAAGCTATATTTATTTATTAAAATTAGTCTATTAAAAAAAACATTAATTTATTTTCAATGCCGTTCAAGTATAAAATAAATTTATCTCATAGGTATATGAATTCGATTATTTTAATCGACTAAACAAGAATTCGTTTGAACAAAAGCTATACATTTTTAATTCACTGCATTTTTATTCATGAAATTTATGATCCGAATCTAAATAATGTCAGAGGTCATACAGAAGTCTTGATAAAAAAAATTCAACGATAATTTGACTTCGACCTATAAAAAATTTTTTCCTATGACATTTGAAATGCGATGACATTTTGCCATTACCGTATGTATATATGTATGTGTATGTGTACAATCAAAGAACAAGTATATGATTAATGTACATAAAATGTAAAAGATTAATACAAGAAAAATAATTAAAAAGTAATTTTCATTTTTAAGTTATAATTTGACTTTTGGATTTACTCGCGTTTACAAAAGTGATATCCGATATTTTAATTAAATAATTAGTCTCAAAAGTTCGGTAGCCATATATTTTTATAGTAAATACTTAAACCTTACAATTCTAGATTGTTTTAAAATTCACTCCAAAGGTATATATTTTTTCGATCAAAGAGCACGTGCCAACGGTTTCTCATAAGACTTTGGATTATGTCGGACACACTTTGACAGAATAGTCTTCGCTTATTTTATCGGCAATGCGATACTTGAAATTTAGATAGCAAGAAACTAAATTAATACTCTATTTCTATATATGTATAATAGTATATATATAACTAAATTAATACTCTATATCTATATATGTATGGAACAGACAACCCCAGTAAAATAGTATATTATGTGACTAGGGATGAAACAAGACGATTTCAGATAAGGGTGGAGTTGCCTGCCCTCGCCTCGCTCGGGCTGGTATCACCCAAAATGTGAAATCGTGTTTCATTTAACGTCACACACTATTTTATTATATTTATATTTTTTCATATAATCTGTATTTATTATATTTTTATATTTTTCATATAATCTGTATTAAAAATACTAGTTTATAAAATCCTCACATTTTTAAATATATCGCTCATACATCCATAAGGTGGTTAGTATGTGACTGTCAAATCCAAAAGTTTCTCCCATTTTGATGACGTTTTTCTCTGACGTTCACAGTGATTTGCGGGATTAAGTTTATATTAAGAAAAATTATTGTTGCAAATTGATTAAAGAACAAAATACTCTGAATTCAAGGTCATCCAAGGTCAGAAATAATAGATATATATACTTGGTGTATAATTAACCCATTATTTAGGATAGATTTTTCTGAAAAATGAAACAAAGTTTTTTCTAAATTATATAAATCTCTCTGCAAAATTTAAGGAAACTTCAACATGTGGAATTCGAGATATTTATTGTCGAAAATTGTAGTTGAAACAATTTTGTGTACAAAAAAATGTGACATTTGTCATAAAATATCTCAACTTCTACACGGTGAAAGCTTCTAAAATTTGGTACACATGTACATACGATGTTAGAGAAAGTTTATGCAAAATTTTAACAAAATCTATAAACGCTTATTTTATACAGAGCAACTACCTTAATGATGAATGGAGAAAGGAAGTTTACGTAGAGGATTAAAAAAGTGTTAAGAGAGGAAGTAGGGTAGGAAGAGAATGGTGTATTCGATCTATTTGAGGATAGGAGAGGAGAGGAAGAGTGGCTAAAGGGTGCGGAGCGAGTCATGAACGAAAAGCGGAAGTAACGGGGCCAGTGTGGAGCGCAGCTCAATGAAAGAGCTACCCCTCTGCTGCGGATATATACGAATGGCAGGAACCGTTCCATTGAAGAAGTTTCCTCGGCTCCCGGGTAGGGAAGAGCGTGTGCGCACTAGGCTCTAGGCTCGGGAAAACTGATTTTCCGAGAGAAAGCAAAACACGCCTGTCCCACTATCTCACTACCCATGTAACCCTCTAAAACAAGCTTCCACTCAGTTCTAACGTCTTACAATTATATTTTATATACAGGCTCATTCAAAAATGATGTTTTCTTGAAAAGTTTAAAAATTTACAATTAAAATATCTTTACAAACACGGCTATATAGGTTAATTTTACCGGTCGTGACAATGATCGTATACTTCGAAATAACATATAAAAAACTTATTGAATTCTCATATTTTAATAAATATTGCTCATACATCCTTAAGGTAGTTCCTCCGGGACAGTAAAATCAAAAGTTTTTATCTCAATTCATCTCATTCATTCAATTCATTAATTTATCTCCGTACCATGTGATTTTTGAGCTTAAATTTATTAAGAAAAGTTGTTGCAAATTGTTTCAAGAACAACATACTCAAAATTCAAGGTCATTCAAGGTTACCTGTACTAATTACGTACTTATGAAAATTTAAGAAATCATAATGTTAGGATTTTTTAAAAAAACTAAAGGAAGCTTCTTTGAAGTACAATAAAAAGCTGTATTAAATTTCAAGAAGGTTCATTTAGGATTGAAGATTGCAATATTTAATACGTGCTCTTATGGGAGATTGCAGAAAATAGTAATTTTTGACAATAAATATCTCAGGTTTGGGGCGGTCAAACTTGTTTAAATTGCACAGTTGTTTGGATAATGTGTTAAATAACATATATGTCAAATTTCAACAATTTCTTAATTCAACTCGTTTGCGGACGTACTACCTTAAAGTAGTTCTATAGGTACAATCTATAATCAATAATTTTTATTTTAAATTTATCTCCATACCATGTGGTTTTTGAGCTTAAATCAATTTAAAAAAGTTGTTGCAGATTGTTTCAAGAACAACATACTGAACATTCAAGGTCATCCAAAGTGACCTGTACTTACTACGTAAGTATATGAAAATGAAAAAAATCACAATCTTAGGATTTAAAAAAAAATTGAGGAAGCTTCTTTGAAGTACAATAAAGAGCTATGCTAAATTTTAAGTAGGTTCAGCATCTCGATTTCAAGATATTTAGGGTTGAAAATCGCAATATTTAACACGGGCTTTTTTTTAAATTAAAGTATTTTTATACGCCTGTTATAGTTTTGTTTTACAAATCTTTTTTATATCTTTAAGAATAAACTGGAGTCCTTGACAAAAGTTAGTTTTTTTTTTGATGAATTGATGAAACTTATTATTTCCATTTTATATTTTTGCCATCAACTTGCAAATTTTTTCGCTGTTCACCGTTGACAATTATTCTATAATTATTAATAAAAACTTTTTACTATTCTGTTTGCACAACATAAAATTTATTTTAAGATTTTATTTTTTTTTAAAATAACGTCAAATTAATTGATCTTGACTTTTTACCAGTCTGCAGCAGTTTTCGATATCCCATCGACTTCTCGAGAATAATTCGAGCGTTAAAACAGTGTTTTCCGTCATTACATTATCGATGAACCCCTACAAGTCTAAAAAAGGAAACGACCGGAGAAAATGACAAATGGTTGGATGAAAACGTAACGAATTCAATCGGGAAACGTTTTAATTCGTCGTCGAACGATATAATTAAGTCAGTGAAATTTTCACTCAAGGCTGCCGGATGCTCGTGTTCTGTGTTACAAACAAGCAGCTGAGTAATCAGGCACAAACGAACCTCAAAACACGAACGGACGTAGATCCGGTCTCAATGAGAAATAAATAAATCCTATATTGTACCACTAACACTAGACCACTACATCATAGTCACGTCATTTTCATTCATTAAACTATGAATGAATGAAAGAAACTGTTCCATATGATTTCGAAAATATTTATTCTAAATGTCGTCATACACATTCAAAGATAGCTCTGGTCGGTACAATCAAATCACAAAGTTCAAAAGTTATACAATCAAAAGTTAATAAATTTCCTTACTAATTTTTTTTCCACACCATACGCTTTTCATTGTTAATTGTTGAAATTGTCTACTGAATTAAAATTTTTTATTTTTATCAGTTGACCATATAAATAAGCACTGTTTACGGCACTATATGAAAACGAAAAAAAATAGCGACGAAGAAATATAGCAATGTTAACGTTAAAATTCTCTCCGTGTACCTTAGTATAGTATTTTAACAATCTTATACCAAAAGTTTCATGAATTTATGGGTATTTTGACAGAGGCAATACATCGATCCTTAAAAAAAATTAAAGAACCATTTGGAGACCGAAATTATGTAAATTAGGGACGTTTTACAAATGTGAGAAAGTGAAGAGGAAGCTAGAGGACCACCCGCAGAAAATGGAGGAAGAGTCTCATTTTTTTCCGGAGTGACATCGAGAGAATTACGATGTCGGGGGTGTCCCAAGAAATTTGGGGTCAGGCGAGGAATTCCTATCGAGGGTCCATCCGGTTTTCTGTTACTCACGGAACATATCCTGCATTCGTTACAAAACATATATACAGATGAGGCTTAGGTAGCAGCCTCGAGCCGTTACTTCCGGTTAGGACGGGACTCGTACACGTCAACTCGCCCCAAAGCCAACGAAAACCGAAGTCACGCTCGATCTACTCAATATTCGACGTTCCAGTCATATTTATGAATGTTATTGTGTCAAAATCGACAATCAGATAATTTTCGAAAATTTATAATTTCATTTATAATTTTCGAATATTAAATGATATCGCCAAAACGTCGTGTAAAAATTTCATGACGATTAAAAAGATTCCCATTAAGATATTCATTAATAAAAACAGCTATTTTTTGTATCTTTCCATAAACAGAGCACGTGTCAAAAGTTGCTATTTTGTACAATAAATATCTAAGTAATGAGCTTCCTAATTTAAGTGAAATTTTGCACTGATCTTTGTATGACATTAAAGAGGCTTCATCTAATTTTTCAAAAAAATTTCATAATTTTTTTTGTACGATCACATATGGAAATCTTGGATGATTATTCGATGATCTTGAAAACTTCTTGGAAGAAAAAAATTGTCAAAAATTTCATTTTTATTTTTATTTCATTTTTCGGCAATCATGTTTTTTTTTCCTTTTTTCTTCTTGTTTCGTGTTTTCTTTTAGAAATTAATAATTTATTAATGCAGCATATATCTTGTCTGATGATATACATTTCTAAAATATTTTCATATTCTTATGCTGGTCGTTATTCTAACACAAGTAAATAATATTAGAATTAAAATAAAAAAGCAAACAAGTATCCTTTTTTTTGAAAAATCTTCAAATAAAATCATTTATTTGTAGATTATTAACAAATAAATATGCATGGTTCTTGAGAAATTTACAATAAATATCTCTTATGAAAATAAAAATGAAATAAAAATTTGTTTAAATCAAAAAACTTTGTTGTGCATGAGTGTTCTATTTTTGGTTAATTATTATATATGACTATCACTGTGAACAACCATTCACTATCAATATATTGCATACTGTAGTAGCTTTGAATTTAAAATATACATATACACAATATTTGAATTGAGTATAGTTTCACCTCATCTTTTATTTCCCCTATCGAAAAAAAAATTTTTTTTTAATGTAGGCATAATTATATTTCAAAATATATTATCAAAAATACTCCTTTTTTATAGTTGAAAATATATTTTGAAATTTATTTATAATTATATTTTTATACTGAAAAACCGGTTTTTATCTGTCGTAGGATTATTCTGTTTAACGTAAAAAAATAGCGTCAACACCCCTGTAGTTTCTCGAATTTCTGTCGAACGAAAACGTTATCCCTTGACACTCGAAACTTTCATCTTCTGACATTCGACGCTTCTCGAGACATTGTACAGCTTATTTGACTCTAATGAGTATGGACATCTGAGATTGTTGAAGAAAACAAATAATACTTCCACAAGCCGCGAACATAGCAAACGCGAAGACCTCTAAAATTCTTCTCAAAATTGACATTCAGTGATTTGAAAAACGCTGACAGAACGTCACATTTATTATATGTTATTTCGAAGGGTATGACAAATTGCTATATTGAATTTGAAAAATATTGAAGTTCCAATTTTAATAAATTTATTATTTTGCTTCTTATGAGAAATTACACATTTAAAGGGAAATCATCACTTGAAAATTGTCTCTATAGATTTTGTTAAAAAAAAACTAGATATCCTTTGATGTTATATATATAAAAATTGGTACTAAATTTTAAAAAACTTTGCTATCTAGAAGTTGTGATATTTCATGTTGAAAGTTACTATTTTTATAACAAAGACTCTCATAGAACGTTATAAAACATTACGACTTTTAACAATAAATATCTCGATTTCTTGATGATGAAAATCTTTGAAAATTTCACCACATCAATGTGAACGTCTGTGCAAATTTTTAATTTTCAATAGAAAACCATTTTTACCATAAAACCATGATAGAAAGTCAATTGATATAACAGCTAACAAAAGAAAAAAATATAGAGCCTAAATTTTATCAACATGGTATGAAAAAATCACTTTTGTCAGGGGCTATCTCTCAAATTCTTTTCGAAAATAGTAGGAATTCAAATTTGGAGATTTCTCCAAAATATTATATTTTCATTTTAATAAATCGAATTTGTAAAATATAAAAAATGTTGTATAAATATTATTCGTATTATAATTATTATATATATTTTTTAGTTACCCATTCGTAGGTTATTTTGTACAACTCCATGACAGAGCCGGAAATGATTGCTCGATGAGAATTTGTGATTTTTTGTGGCCATTCCTCTGTGTGGGAGCGTTCGCTCCGACCATGCAGAAAAAAATTAATCAGCGAGCATTCCGGATGCTGCAAAAATGAATTGGAAATATTATTATACCGTTTCCTTTTCTCTTATAAGATATTCTATGAAATTGATCGCATTTCCGATTTTTCGTAACAATAAGGTATTTTCCACTGGTTTGTGGAATAATTCTGCTGTGAATATTCGATACAGCGACGAATATTCGAAATATTAAACTTTCGCCATAAAATACTGTTACTTGCGTTTGACGTCAATGAATGTCATTAAATTTTCAATAAATATTATCAAGTTCTGCATCCTTAAAATATACATATGAGCAATTCCAGGTCAATTCAATGACAATTTGAAGGTGACCTTTCGGATTGTTAAAATTTTTTAATATGTTATTGTAGATGCAAAATAAAGGATTAAATCTATGCCAATATTTAATCCTATATCTTAACACATATAAAGTTTCTTAATATTACAAAAATATTCATAGCTTCTACTATAATCAAGATGTCATAACTTTAATACAAGGTCAATTTTTTGTTTTTTAATTTACTTTTTGGAAAAAAATTTGAAAATTGAGAAAAAAAATTTTTTAGTGTATTTTTGGCCGTTTTGAGTTTAAAAACTGGATTTTTTTTCAATAGGACCCCTTCGATTTAAAAAAAAGTTCATAACCTTTTACGTAAAAAAAAAGACAAAATTTTTGGGCCCCTACCGAAAATGAGATTTAAATATCTTTGTATGAAAAACAAATTCCATTTTTTTATAGTTTTGATCTGTTTTTGCTTTGTGACTGTGGAAACTTTTATTTTTTTTATACGAAGTTATTTAAATCCCATCTTCGGTATAGGGGCTTGAAAATTTTGTTTTTTTTTTAACGTAAAATGTTATAAATTTTTTTGAAAAAAAAATCGAAGCGATCTCGTTGGCAAAAAATTTAATTTTTGAGTTCAAAACGGCCAAAAGGGTTTATTACGAAAGGTATATTACATTCTAAGCGTGACAGTCCTACTTTATAGATAAGAAAATCCTTAAATTTTTTACAATCTGTTATCAGAATAATTTCTGGTGCAAAATTATTCACTCCGTGTATAGAAGAGCGTTTTTCAAAACTATCTTAACTTCATAATCAAGCTCGTATTATGTTTTGAAAAAACCAATGAAAATCTCAGAAGGCCTAAACGTGACAGTCCAACTTTATAAGTACGGAAATTTTCAATTTTTTTGCAAACTGTTATCAGTTGTACGATTTTTGATGTAAGATTATTTACTCCATGAATAAAAGAGCGTTTCTCAAAACTATTTTAACTTTGTAATCGAGCTCGTATATTATGTTTTGAAAAAACCAATAAAAATCTCAGAAGGTCTAAACGTGACAGTCCAACTTTATATATATAAGTACGGAAATTTTCAATTTTTTTGCAAACTGTTATCAGATGTACGATTTTTGATGTAAGATTATTTACTCCATGAATAGAAGAGCGTTTCTCAAAACTATTTTAACTTCGTAATCGAGCTCGTATTATGTATTGAAAAAAATCAATAAAAATCTCAGAAGTTCTGAGAGTCCACCTTTATAAGTACGGAAATTCTCAAATTATTTGCAAACCGTTATCAGAATATATAATTTCTGTTGTAAAATTATTTTCTCCGTGTATAAAGAAGAGCGTTTTTCAAAACTATTTTAACTTCGTAATCGAGCTCGTATAGTTATTATTTCTCGATGACATATCAGAGACGCCCACGAGAGTCCCTCTTTTTCTATACCCATTCGATTTTTTCTCTCATTTTTTTCTCGTATTTATAGATCGTCCGACGGCTGATCGTGGTTATGCAGGGATTGGATGTTCCGGGAAACACGTTACGTACACGTTTTCGAAGCAGGAGGAGGGAAAAGGCAGAGACGCGTAACGGATGTAAACTCGCAGGCTCGAGTTTTCTCTCCTCTGTGTGTCTGCCCCGACGCTTAGGATATATATTAGCTCACACCGACCGGAAACGTGAAACCGTTTGCCGGAAAGACGCAAGGTCGTCGAGCTTCAATTACCGTGGGAGTTTACTTCCGGTTAGAAGACTCTTTAATACTTTTTTTTGTTGATATTTCGTCATTTGGCAGTACGTTAACTTTACTCTTCACTTCTCTACTCAAGACCATATTTTAAGTTAAATTTGACGTTTTAAAACTGCAGACCAAAATAGTCAATTTTTTTTATGGCATCCACATTCAACATGAAATACGAAAAAATAGTGTCAAGAGTAGAGAAGTGAAGAGTACAGTTAACGTACTGCTCGTCATTTCACCAAATTACAAATACTCGGATTCCAAATGTGATTATTTAAATATATGTTAAGAAATACAATATATTTTATATATGTACACGAAGAAAATTTTATACGAAAAATTACTAGGGTTTTTTTTTTAGTAACGTAGTAATTTAACACTTTTATAATTTTGAAGATATTTTTATTAAAAACATGTAGCGATTTTAACCATTTTTCCTTATCAATCGAAAACGTATAAAGTTTTGTTGCTCAAAAAATTGAAAATATGATAATTTTTGCCACCAATATTTAATAAATATGAATACTATATGCTATAGTCAATATTTTGCTTTTATTGCAGTTGCTGCAGAACTCGTGTACGAATGTTTGAAAATTTACTATGTGCTATAGTAAAATTTTCAGGATTCACATATAAGTATTATAGCAACACTAGTATGCTAATAGGCCAGTTTTAAAGATTTTTCTAATTCGCCATAGTAAAATTTAGAGTGTCGTTATCCTAAATATATTCATTTGCATATAAAATTGCTACAATTTGTACCTATGTACTACAGCAATAACAAATATACGACTTTTATGATGAAACCTGGGATTATGTTAACATTTTACAGTACATTAATATTTTTGAGGTATACTTTTCTCGGCTTATAATTGTTTATATGTGCGTACAAATATTTTTGTTAAAAATGAAAAGAAAAAAAAACATTTGCAGTTCGAGATAAACCTAATTAAACGATCATCCCCATACCTTATAAATCTACTTTATTCGTTCATTCATTTCAGTTTTCGATTGAATTAAAATAAAAGTAACTTAGTGAACAGTATAGAGGTACAACGTGGTCTAGAAGAAAGTGTTTAACTGATAATCAGTCAAAAAATAAAGTTTTTTTATGTTGGTGACAATTCTTTTTCGTAAAATATTTTGTTGTAACTTGAAAACGTTAGTAAAATTAGAAACGACGAACAACAATATTTATAAAACTTAGATGTAAAATATTACCATTTTGTGAAACTTTCTAATACATTATATTTCTTATTTTTTTTATAGTAAACTAACGCAGAAGAGAAAAAGTATTTTAAACATTTAAAAAAATAAACCAAAAAATTGATAAAGGCTAGATATAATAAAGTGTCATGGTTTCATAGAGACATTAAAAATTGCCCGATTTCTTGTACCGCTCTTATAAGTGTCCTGTTCCATATAGTAAAATGTAGTGAAGTAATTTTTCATATAAAATTCTCTCTGTGTATAATGTTGAAAAAGATTTATACAAAAATTTTTGATAAAATCTATATGCATTGACGCTCATTTTACAGACCAACCACTTTAATTAATCTTTGACAACCACAGAGTAAAATTAATTTTTAAAAAGTGGGAAAATATAATGCTAATAATGCTAAATAATGAAAATAATGTAAGGGACATTAATATCGGAACACCTGATGGTTTTTAGAATATTTTTCGGCCAAATTGTCTGATTTTCATATTTCAAAAAAGTACATTTGAATAAATTTAATTAGCTTTCGAATAAATCTAGATTCATTCCGATCGGATAATAATTGTTCCCGTGGCAAAGATTTTTGCATATCAATGGAAATCTGGACAAAGTGACGTTACAAAATTGGGGACGTATGATAATGGGACGAATTTTTTTAACATAATCTATCAAAAGGGTATCCAAGACGTCTCTATAAAAATCACTGACTGACCTCGATCTGACAAATACCCTTTCGATAGGTCATGATAAAAAATTCGTCCCATTATCATACATCTCCAATTTGATAACGTCACTTGTCCTGATTTGCATTGATATGCAAAAATCTTTGCCACGAGAACAATTATTATCCGATCAGAATGAATCTAGATTTATTCGAAAGCTAATTAAATTTGTTCGAATGTATACATTTATACTTTTTTGTATACTTTTTTGAAATTCAAAAATGGGACAATTTGGCTAAAAAATATCCGAAAAATCAATAAGTGTCCCGATATTAATCCCCCTTTCTGTATACAACAATTATATATTGAAATATAATTAATAATTAAAAATCAATAAACAATAAAAGTAAATAATCTTACGTAATTGCAATTATAAAAAACTTTTCGTACGAGAGAATTACGTTATCGAAAGTATACACGTTGCACGAGAGGAAATAAAGTTGTACCTATTAAATAATCCCCTATTCATTAACAATTTACGAGATTCGGGACGTTCATAAATAATCGGAACTAATGAAAATAAAACATAAGATCTTAATCCACGGGATTAAGTGGCTCGAATGTTTTTCTGTAACGTGTATTTTGGATATTGGCTTCTTCCTGCTGGTGGCGCACGTAACTTCATTTTTGATCGTTTAGACTGATAAATTCAGTGCTCGCTCCATTTCATTTTCATTCGTTATATATATATAGTATATGTTCCATGGAACGTTCGCTCAATGCCCTTAGGGGAAAAATGAAGTTAAGAGCGTTTTCGCTCGCGTTTGCGTAACTTCGAAGGGAGCGTGGGCACCAATGGTTACCTCGGCGTGCTTCCTTCGTTTTTCCATCCCTCGTGTATTTCTCCTATGTCTTTTCTTACGTGTACGAGAAAAAAAGAGAGAGAGAGGGCGAACCACACGAGGGCACGATAATCATGCCGAACGCAATGGAATTCGTGCCAAATTATTATAGAATTGAGCGCATTAACTATTAATTAAATTAAGCCCACCAGGGAAAACGCCTACGAATTTGACTCGAAAATAAAAGGCGAAGGATTCCATCAGTAACTCATCGAGTAGTTTCATTTTTTTGTTTTCCCTCCTGATTTTTTGTAACGATACAGGTACGTCATCGATCCGGACGAACGAAGCCCCGACAGGATTGCCTTCGCGACTCCCACAACTTTTCACGAAGTTGATTGTAACAGAGAGGGTATAATAGTTGCAGATTTCTTTTTCGAACGTTGGATAGTGCAGAATATTATTGTGACGTACTCTATATGAGACACTTTAAAAAAATTTATTGTTTTTTTTGCATCTTTCGCCAGATACTATATTTTATGAACATATAGTTTGTTTATAAACATAGTCTATAAACTATAGTTTATAAACTTCAGTATACAATAAAAACTTTAGCAAAACGTAGTTTGCTAAATCTGTAAACTAGAACTATATCTCTATATAAACTATATATTGTAGTCTACTAAAATATAGTTTATACACTATACATATTTTACAGTATATGTATGAATAACGTAATATAGTTTATTTAAAAATTTATAGTTTAATATATTTTTTTGTTTGGTTTTTTTACTACTTTGAAATTCCAAGAGTGTCATACATTATTACAGCGTACACTGCATAAAATATTAAAATTTCAATTAATTTGCTTAAAAAAGCAAGCGTGGGATTTGTCTAAAAAGGCACTCTATAAATTGTATGTTTCACAACACCTTCAATTTTGCACCCACTTGAGCACCATGTCAAAGAATATCTGTGCATTTTTACCTTATAGAACCACGGTAGAACTACCTTAAACGTTGTTATTTTTTTTGTCAAGTGTAAAAAAGAGAGGAAAACGAAAAAAAAAAAAAGAAAAAGATTTTTCGATTGAGAGAAAAATTGAAAATATTAGATTGAAAAATAAGCGGCATCAGTAATGGATAAAGAGAGGGTGTAGGCGAGGTGTATGGAGGCCTTTTGTATACATATATACATTTAATAGTAGCTGCGTGTATCGATTGGGGAAGCGGTTTGCCGACTAGACCAGCCTATATTCGAGCTCTATGTATACCAACACATTTCCATTCGTTGAACTTTTCCCCATGTATTGGCTCCATCGGTGTGTCGCTGTTTGTGTCCCCCTGATAGCACGAACCATGACTCGAATTGCTTGATGCTCATTCAACATTTTCCAGCCCCACCACACAGCTCAGTCGTTTTCCCGAGCACCTTGCCAAGCGCGCGCCCCTTATTCTCTCGCACCATTTTCCGCAGTCTCATTCAATAACAAAACGTGAACCTTTATCCCAACTGACGAGCTCGGACACGTTTTCACATATACTTTCTTATCGATGTACTAATTTTTTTTTTTGAGGATGGTCGTGCACACTTCTGTTATTAGAAAAAAATCTAACGGAAATACACAACGAATGTACATTGATTGATAAAATTAAGGGTATGTCTTCCAAGACACGTTGTACATTTTTACATGTTTTTTATTGCAATTATAGAGGATACCAAAATAAAGAGTTTGATGTGAGCGATATTTTTTTAAATATGAGAATTTGATTAATTTTTTATAGTTTATTCTTAAGGACGTAAACAAATTTTTTTTACCAAATTTGAAATCGTTTTACTAAATAGTTTAAGAGTTATCGAACTCTAAAGTTGTTGAGATTTAACATTGCTTTTTATGGAGAATTCGTAAATTTGCACTAAATACAATTTTTAAAAAATGCGATTCTTGTGAATTTTTTTAATACATTCGTAGTAGTATTCATTTTGTATGGAGTGATTTCAAAACATTTTACTTAAATTTTTGAAATTTAATTATTTAAACAATAAAAAATGTTTAAATTACTGTTAAAATACAGTTGGCATGCAAAAGTTTCAGGCCAATCTTTTTTTTTCTCATTTGTTCGATAAAATATTCAATGCTTGAAACTCTTCGTTATTTTAAGGAAGCCATGGAAATAGCAGTGTAGTATATTATTTTTTTTTGTATAGCGTATTGTTTGTGTACAGCTTCGCATACGTTTGGTTACTGTGCTGTGTTGGGCAATTTGGCTCTGGTCGTGCGATTTGTTCACATTTTCTTTCGTATTAATTTAAAACATAAAGAATAATGAAAAATCAGTTTACGTTTTGCCGCGATGTCGAAACACACGAAAAAAAGAACATTGAAAAATCAGTCTATTTTCTGCAGCGACAGCGAAACACACGAAAATTGAAGTCCAAGAAATATTATTAAAATTGTCTAAAAAAAGAAAAAGCTCACGTGCTATTGCAAATACGCAATCTATCAGGTAAAACACAATGTGTTGTTGTGATCGATGCTAAGGGCATTACAACAAAGTACTAACTCTAGTGAAAAAATCGAACCATGTTTTGTTATTTTTGGAATTATTAGTTTTGTTTTTTTTCATACGTTTTGGTATATGGCCCAATACTTTTGCACACTCATTAAATAAAAATTATTGGATAATTAATTGTTATAGAGAGAAGTATTACTGTTTATAATATATTGTTTTCGAATAAAAGTATAGACTATTGTCATCTCTCGTTTATACATTCTGAACCATCGTATCACTATGTAATATCCACGAAAAATAGGTTGGCCCAAAACTTTTGCACACTACTGCATGTTGAAGCTGCTAATTGATAGTAAAACTAATGCAAGACTCAAAAAATACGCAATCTTTTAGCAAAAGCCAGAATCTAGATTTTACAAATTTAACGTCTATTTACTTTTTGCTGGAATTTGTCTGTCCCATTTACATTTATTAATTTTTTTATTTTTTATTGTCTTTTTAAAATTATTCCAAAACATGTTCAATAACAATTATCTACAAAAAAAAACAGTGAAATGTTGAATATTCTATTTTATATAACAGTTTTAAAATTCTGGTTCAAAAGCACGAAATTTGTTCATCGGCTTAAGATCAAAATAAAAAAAATCTATCAAATTCTCATATTTTAAAAAATGCATCCCTTATACATGCCTAAACGTTAAGATTTCCTCAGAAGTTTACTTTATTTTAATAAAAATTTTTGTAAAATTCCTAAATGATGTAACGTAAATGGTTTCAATTTTAGAGTGAGCAGCAGGAAGGAATTTCCTTATCATCGCTATCATTTAATTACGAAAATGAACGACATTCGATTATTAATTTCTCGATAATCAAGTCAATGACCTACTTTTGAAGTTTGTACCAAGGTTGTCTATTATATTTACCAAAATCTGTAATTTTTAAAATAAAAATCTGTTTAATTACACCTTAACGATGTGACTACTTTAAGTTAATTGAAAAAAATAAGTGGTAATCTATTTCACACTTTCTGCCAACGACGCACCTTTAACCAGAACTTTTATCGCCGTTTTATGAAAATTCCAAGTCGTTCGCTCCGAGCAACGTCCCACTAATTTGTCGAGACGATTCCCGTAACGTGGTTTTAAAATGTGCATCATGGAAACTCCAGACGAGACGCGACATTCCCGACAACGAGAAATTATTATCTCTCGCTGCCATTATAAAAACCTAATCATTTTTCATTAAAATGAAAAATTGTGCCCATTTTGACGAATTAACTCTCGAACGAGTGCGTCAAATTTTTTGACGGGTCGGTGGTACTTTTTGGAGCCCAATTTTTAAACTGTTATAAAAAATAGAATATCCAACATTTCACTATTTTCTTTCGGATTTTTGTTATTTTACATGTTGTCGAATAAGTTTTGAAAAAAAATTTTAATTAAAAAGAAAAACATTTTAAAAAAGTATTTAAACCTTGGATGTGCGTGTCAAATTTTTTTACTTGTGGGGTCTTTGTGGACCCCAATTTATAAAGAATAGAATATTCAACATTTCACTGTTTTTTTTCGGATAATATTGTTAGCCAAAATTTTTTCAAATAAGTTTTGAATAATTTTTTGATTAAAAAGAAAAAATATTTTAAAAAATGTATATTAAAGAAAAAAACGGGACAAGAAATTTCCATGGTAAAATGCAAATTAAAATTTTCCGGTGTCCAAAAAGACCGCACGCATCCCTTGCTTTTTTAATATACGTATTACGTATACTTGATTCTTCTTGTATTTTTTTATTTATGTTGTTTTTTTACACGTATGAGCAACAACGTGATCGCAGTGCGGCCGCTTTTTTGATATCTTGTTGTTCTTCTAGGCGCACATTGATTAGTGGTTTCATCTCTTTTTTAATATAGGATACAGCCGCACCGACATTAAAAAAAAAGTATTTTGAAACGATATTATAAATTTAAAACACTGAACTATTCACTTTTCGTATGATTGAAAATGACTGGAACTGACACTCAATTGAACTTGTCGAATTATTTCTACGAAATGTTTTTCGGCAACAAACTACCTCTGGCGAGACCCGACACGTCTAATTACTCCGACACTTCATACCAAACTAATAATGATTCATCTAAATTGAGTCGAAAATCTGCATAATTAATACCGTGTTCGGTTTTTCCCCCAACCTCGACGAGTAATTACCATGGAAACAATTAATGACCGAGGGATTAACGAAAATTCGAACATTTTTTTTCCTCGTAACGCTCGACTAATGTTCTCTCTTTTTTTAAATGTTTACAATCCCTGAACTATTCAGGTATATTTATCCAGGCATATTTGGTATAAATAATAGAAAATTGTGTTGCAAGTTTTTTTCACACGAACTGAGAAAATGTAGCATGTTTGAGAACCTCCAGCCTGATTTTTCGAGAATCGAAAATAGGAAAATCTCCAAATTTCAAGTGGCGATATCTTTTCATGTCCTCGACAAATATCGACTTCATAATAGATAATTCCTGAAAATTTTTGCATGACGAAATCAATGATTTTAACATCAATTACGTCATTATTTCCAAAGCAGCGCACGTTGAATTTTTTTTTAATGAGTAGAGATCAGCCATAAAATTAATGCCATTAATGTGCCATTATATAATGTTAAGCCATTAATGTGCTCCGCATAATGCGCTCTATTCCGATGAATCGATTAGAGGCTTCATGTCTTTTTTAATATAAGATATGGGATATCTTCTATTTTTTGTTTAAGAAAATAATAGATGCATTATAATCATAAAATCTTTGTTACAAATTTACAATAATTTATTTTTTAAACTATGCTTTCATTATTAACTCAATTTTAAACATGTTCTAACAGTTTCAAAACTGCTGCAGTTTAGTAACTCATATTTAAATAAAGTGTCATAACCTATAACACTGCGATCTTGCCACGTCTGTGAATTGCTGAGAAATTTCGTCTCTTTATCATTATTTTTAGTGACATGACCAAGTTTTGCATGTTTTGAAAATAGAAAAATAATGTTCATTGGATATTTATTTAAATCTTCTGTAAATATCAAAATCTTTTTCTTCATTCCAATTAAGAGATCAAGTGCTTCAAAATTACAGATTCCCATCAAATTTCATGTTAAAGGAGTTTTATCGGGACAGTCAAATCAAAAAATTTTATCTTATTTTATTTCCGTACCATATGATTTTTTGGATCAAGTTTATATATTAAGAAAATTTGCTACAGATTGATTTTAGAACAGCATACTCAAAATCCAAGGTCATCCAATTGGAATTTTTTATTTGACTGTGCCAAGAAGGGAACCTTGAAAAACATCTGTGTAAATTTTCAAGAAATTTTATAAAAAATTATTTATACTATAAAACCACGATATAATTATCTCAAAGTGCTACCACTTGCTGCATAATATACTATCAGCCAAAAACTTAAAAATTTTCTTACTGACGAAAAACATAGACTAAAAAGCAAACTTTATAAATCATCAGTATATTTAAAGATTTTGGTTCGAGAATCAAAAATTATGCATTTTAAACTGAAATCCAAAAATATCTTCACCTGTATTATAACTGAATGAACTGTATTTTATTCAGATTGTATTCAAAATATGTTCCATTTTACTACGAAAAATACTTATTTCTTGTTACTTTATGGTAAAACTTAATGTCATGTTTTCTTTCAGTATAAAAATTAAAAAAAATACAGAACTGATAAACAAAGTGGATATTCTCGTCACAATTGTTATATAAGATTAGACGGAAAATAGGGGGATAATAGAGCTTTTTCACAATGAACTATCGAGGAAAGGACGATCGCGTCAATGAAATCATTTCCGGTTCACAAAACTCGCGACTGTATTGAACAGTTGCCTGCAGCGAACATATTTATTTATAGAGAATAAGGTTCATTATATACTTATTGGTAATTTTTTTGTGTCGGTATTAATAAATTGTCGAGTACGTGCGTAGTAACGACATTTTTTTTGCGAAAATTGTGTGGGCAGATTTTTTTGTATTTTATAAAATACATACATGGAGATCTATAAATATATATTTTTTTAACCCGATAGAATACAATTCGGTATTTTATGTAAACGTTCTCTTTAGGGAGGTCGTTTGTTACGTAAATGTGAATTCTCGCTTTATTTCATGTAACAAGAAACTCAAAATAGGTCGGATTTCATTCACGTAACGATATAAATGCCATATACTGAAACTCCATTTAAACATTTATTATATTATAAATCTTAAAAATTTTATACAAAATTGAGGTTGAGTTAAATAATTATTAAATTATTTAGAATTTAATAATTACATAATAAATAATTTTGATTAAACAAATTTTGGTCAATAAAATAAGAATATAAGAGTGCTGTGTCGAATTGAATATTTAAACATATTCCTATCTTACAGTCTGCTTAAAAACTTGCTAGAATTAGAAATGGTTTACATGAACTTAATCGAAACTTTATTAATTTGGCTAATAAAACGTATTTTATATTGTTCTTATTTTGATATTATTTTTCAACTAAAAAACTGTTTTTAAAATATATAAAAACTATTTCTTAAATTTATTTTTAGATTATAATTATTGCAGATAAATGATAAGTGATTTTTTTTATGGTAACCCATAAATTGTTATTTAACTGTTATTTTACTAAGAAAATGGATATTTGTTCCAGTTAGTTAGGCTTACATACAACAAATTATCTAACTAAAATCTATACAATCTCTTTGAGTTCCTTCAGCTGGTAACAAAACATAAATCAAGTAATCGATTCTTTAAATTAATAAACTTTACAATTATAACAATTGATGTAAATGTGATTCTCCATAAATTATTCTTTCAAACAAAATACATGTAACACTAATTTAATTAGTCACTTAATATACTTTTTTCAATTGATCTAATAGCGTTTGAATGTTAATTAAATTTTTAATTGCCCCTACGATTCATATTGATTTGAATCCCACGTATTTCATTGAGAAAAAATAATATCATGTCAAACATTAACCAGCAACTTCGTCGCAGCGTCCGTCTAGAAGCGATCTACACCGTAAATTATTGTTAAAATTTAAATAAAAAAAAATTGTATACTATTTTGGATGTGCATATATCGAATATTCATCGTTGTCTCGAAAAAAAATAGTGGAAAATACATCCTCTTTTCGCGCTCTTAAAGTGGCACTTGTCTCAAAATCTATATATTTTTGATGAAAGAATAAATAAAAATAGTAGACAGAAAAATGTAGATGAATAAAATAGTTAAAGATTGACGAAAATACGTTTATTTTGTTTATATGAGGACGAGTCTACATTAAAAATTGTTTAAATTGTTCGTCAGCACGAACAACTCATAGTATACGAATTTCCATGAATAAACATTTTCGTATGGGTGAAATATTGACAGAAAAGTATGTGTGAGTGTGTAAAATACGTGAAGTAGGATCGGTAGTGGGGATGGAAGTTGTGCGTCCTGGCAAAGGGTGGTAAAACATGAGTGAAAAGGGGAGAGTATGGAGCGCACTCCATACTCTCCCCCTTTGAGGGATTGGTGTCACGAATATGCGCGCGCGACTATCCCTCTCTCTCTCTCTCTCTCTCTCTCTCTCTCTCTCTCTCTGTTTCTCTTCCCCCAACTTGGATAAAACCTGAATGCAGTTTACCGTCACCTTGCAATCCGTTCAGACGCCATTCAGATACGTCCGATGCAACTCGCTCGAGTACGAGGCGTTATCTCGTCGCGTAATTCCGTTCTTATATATCATAGTCTTCCAGAGACATTCTTCGAGGCGCTTCTCGTCTCCCATCGGTCCATGCAATATTTTATTTAAAAAAACTTCATTTTTTCACCGAACTTGGAAAATTTCTCCACGTTGATTATTGTCAACACCGATCGACGCCTTTTCCGCTCCACGGACGGTTTTTTCGCGCTGACCCGATTCTCGATACCAGTCACTTCGATCTTTGCTCGGACAACACCAACGTAAGGACTTTTTTAGTATTTTGTGTCGAATGTGTGCACCGTTGGAATTATTCGAAAACTTTATTTCAATGGTTTTTGCATGGATAACATTTACTTGTTCATTCACTTTAAACAAAAACTTTTGGTATTCGATGGATCAACTTTTTGTTGCTTTTCATTTTTTAAAAATGTTTTTTTAAATTGTTTATTTTGGCAATAAATGATGCTCACCCGTTGGTAATCATTCTTGGGAGATTATTCATTTCGTCAAAGTTGCCTTTTGTTACATTAAAAATTAAGAAAATATTTAGTTGAAAAATATATTTGATAAAATATACTTATTTACTTAATTATTACATTTTGTCAATACTGTATCTTATGAAAAGTAAATGGTAATTATCTGACTTTGTTACATTAAAAATTCTTTTATATTATACACTACACTGAGAATAGATTTATGTAGTTGGAAAATATTTAGTTAGGAAATGTATTTGATAAAATACTTATTTACTTAATTATTACATTCTGTCAATACTGTATCTTTTGAAAAGTAAATGGTAATAATTCTGACACTATCAAACTTTTTTCTTCTTTTTTTTTGAATACGCAGTGCTTTTAATTTATTTATTGAAAAAAACATTAATAGTTTGTTTTTTGCATGACATTTTTTCGTAAAATCAAGTTAAGCTTTTTCATAATTGTGACCTTATAAAATCATATTTTGCGCCCTTTTTTAAGTGCTCCATTTACTCCACTTGCTCCATTTTATCATTTACTAATAGGAACAATAATGTGGCATTTGAATAAAATCAATTTTTTTCGTTTTAAGAATGTAATTTTTTGATATTTTACTTAATCTACGTTAGAATTATTTTGGTGCAAGTTCAATTTTTTAATACTTTTATTGATTTTGACACTGCATGCGTAATCATTTTTGGCGCCTTTTTTCAGTATTCCTTTTTTTCATTTGCTAATCGGAAAACAATTGGTCATTCTTTTGACATCGTTTTTTTAACGATGTAAATTTTCAATATTGTACTTATTGGATTAAAATTTTATTTTGTCTGAGTTGAATTTGTAATATATTTTATTTAATATTTAATCATCTTTTTATTACGTTAAAATTATTTTCATTGAATTTTTAATACTTTTCTCAATTGCGACACTGTAAAACAATAGTTTTTTTTATCATAGAACTTTATTTATTAATTTCCTATAAAATTTTTTATGTTACTTATTGTTATTTTTTTATTTTTCTTATTTGTATAATCATGTCTTGAAAACTATAAATTCCCACATTCAGTAGATTGTCATTTTTTAAACAAATACCCAATAAACTATTTTTCAATACTTCATCAAATTTCGTAAAAAATTTTTTTCTGGAGAATATCTATGCGTTACCGAAATAATGATTTGTGTATAATTAGTTCAAATCGTGAAACTGTTGTGATACAGTGAAACAATTTTTCATGTTCTATTTTCTTCAGTGCTCTTTTCCAAAACCGTATCATTTTTTACTTTTCAACTTCTGCTGTGCAGCTTTAAAGAGCGATTTTCTGAATGATCTTGGTGCAGGTTTGATGTTGCCTTTAAATATCGTTGTTGACAATCAAATTCAATTTTTTTTTAAATATACTTTTTATAATTTTTTTATTTATGACTTCAATATTCATGTCTCACGTAACATTGAAACATTTTTGCCGAGTAATTTCACTCATCCAAAATAATTTAATCACGATAGCGACACTAACGTGCGATTTTTTACAAACATTCTCGTAATTATGTAGATAAAAAAATTGCATTCAATAAAGTGCTGTATTTTTTTTTCTTTTGTTTCTCTTTAATGTTTTTTACACCGGTATATAACAAACCGTTGATTATTGAGTAATTTTCCTCTACTAATTAAATCACGACACATGCACGAACGTGTGATTACTTTTCGAAACAATCTGACAATCACGAGAAGGAATAATCTTTCTTAATAAGCCACTTTTTTTCCTTATTTTGCGAGTCAATGCATTTTTGACAATGGATTGAGCATTATTTTCTTAATGAAGTCACGATGGAAAATGCGAAGAGCTCGTAAAAAATTGTGGCGCATGAATGGTTAAGATAGATGGTCTCGGTACAGTCAAGCCCAAAAAATATGTTTCAATGAAAAGACTGCTTGAAAATATAATTTTTCTCCAGATTAACAATACTAGACAATTTTTAGATAACGATCATTATTAAAAATATTTTCAACGTGTTCTTAAGCTAGTTTTATCAAAAAATCGTTTTCTTAGGATTTTGTTAAAAATTTGAAAAAACCTTCTTTGACATAATGTGCAATTGTATATTTAATTTTAAGAGATTTCACTATGTGGAACTCGAGATATTTATTGAAAAACATCACTGTTTTCTGCACTCCCCCATAAGAGCACGTGTTAAATATTGCGATCTTCAACTTTAAATATCTTGACTTCTGGGTAGTGGAATAACTTATTGAAATATTGCACAGCTCTTTATTGTATTTCAAAGAAGCTTCCTTTAGTTGTTTTAATCAAAATCTCATAACTATCATTATTCATGATTTTCACAGGTATATAACAAGTCGGGTGACCTTGGATGACCTTGAATTTTTATAATGTTATTCTTCATAAACCTAATAAACAGACATCGTATTGAGATAAATTGAGATAAAACTTTTGATTTGATTGTACTGTCAGAAATAAACTGTACTGTGAGGATGTATGCTCATTATTTTGATTAAACATTTTTCGCTGATATTGAAATCTATAGTGATAATAGTTATTCCGCCCTCGATTAAAATTTAATAAAAACACCATATCTTACCATTTATTTAAAGTGTCTAATTAGTATTTAATATTACATGGAATCCTGTGTTATTTTAACCGGAAGTCGTTCAAATTTTGCAAGAGAAAGAGAAAAATTAAGGAAAATGTGTTTCCCATAACTATATATTATCCTCGATCTTTTTACGAAAAAAAAACTTTTTCCAATGTTTCTATGAAAATATTCTTGGATGAGTTTTCTCCTGTCCAGGGCGTTTCAAATCGCGTAGTTGTGATTGGCTGGGTACTTAGAGTGTTATTGCCCTGAATATAGTCAAATAAGGTTTTAATTATATTCTTCTGCGCGAAAATAATGAAATGTATTAATATCTGCACTATTCTTAATTTTTCAAATAACTATTTGGACAAATAAATTAATTATCGTTATCGATCGCACATAAAAATAAACTTGAAAAAATGAATATATGCAGATCATATGAAAACGTGTGTCAAATTTAACAAAGCTTTACCATCTAGGAATCGAGATATTATACATTGAAATTATACATTGAAAATCATTGCTTTTTCGAACCCTCCATAAGAGCCCATATTAAAACTATAGCAATTTTTAAAAATTAATAGCTAAATAACACGGTAGAACCTTCTTAAATTTTGCATACACTTTAACACAATGCTAAAGAACATCTGCGCAATTTATTTTGAATAAATTCTGTCTAAAGAAATTTCAAGTGATGATTTTACATTTAGTTAACACGTAAGGACAAGCTTTTGAATATACTGTCTCGGTTGTATATATATTGTACCTTAAAAGGGCTTTACACAAGACGTAGTAGTAATATTAGTATTAATTACAAGAAATTGCAATTTTAAACATAGATTCTTATCTGAGATTAAATATAAGGTCGATTTTCAACAATTCATATCACGATTTCTAGATGATAAAAGGGTTTGACAAAATTTTACACACATTTTCATGAGAAATAATAGAAGATTTGTGCAAATTTTAAAGAAAATCTGTCTCAAGTTGAATTTGCGGTTGTACTATATAAAGGCGTGTGAATATAACGGAACTCTGACGACTGTGGTAGAAAACCGTGTCAATATGTAGAAAAACGTACACGGTACGTGACCCGAGACATTGCGTACGGAGTGCGTCCAAAACATGCAATCTCACTTTCGTTGTCGAGGAAGTGTGTCTTCGAGCTAGGTATACACACCCTCTCCCATTATTACTTCAAGTATTTCGATGCACGAAAAGATTCGAATCTCATCCTAGCTAATTAAGGTAGTTCCCCCGTCATATGATTAGTCAAGTTGGCAACTAATTTATATTTATTAAATTTAAGTCTAATTTATTAA
Organism: Cremastinae sp. A BG-2022a; assembly: GCA_030522545.1. Taxonomy (NCBI): domain Eukaryota; kingdom Metazoa; phylum Arthropoda; class Insecta; order Hymenoptera; family Ichneumonidae; species Cremastinae sp. A BG-2022a. The sequence continues at coordinate 7,823 of JAPYYW010002069.1, read as the reverse complement.
TAAAATTAATAAAAACTTACATTGAAAATATTTTTATCTTGTGAATGTACTAAATGCTTTAAAAATTCAATCAATGTTACCTACGGTGCAACGTAACGTCTGCCATCCGCTTCCGAAATGTCAAAAATAAAAGTTTTTTTATGTTTTCTTTTTTAAAAGCGCCGTAAAGCAATTTTTTTTAAATAAATAGAATCTGTGACAAATTTTCTTTATGATGGAAACTTTTCTGAAGCTCAATGATCAATTAGTTTTTTTTTACAGTTTACATTATTGTGAATTCTTCCATAAGGTATTGTGTTAAAAATCAAAGTTTTTGAATAATTCAAAATTTTGCCTCGCAAAAGACCCTGAAAATGTGCTTATTATAATCAGAGGGGACTTTGAACTATCATTTACCGCAAAAATTGATGAATATTCACCGTACTTGTTCAAATAGCTGAACTACTTTAATTCCAAACACAATGAAACAAAAAGATTTAGAGATATACGCATACCGCTGTATTGACCCTGCTAATTTATTTTTGGATGAGCCTGATCTTGCAGAGAAAACTCCTTTTTAGTTTTATCTTAGCACGCGTATTATTTTATTTAAATTGCACATTTTTCAATAATCATCTCGATAATTTTTTGCATCTTCATATCTATATATCGTTGATGATTCAGTTTAAAATTGTTTAAAACTAATTATTTGTGTTTAAAAATTAATTTTTTTTCAAAATATTACAATAAAAATGGTCAAAATGTTAAGTACTTTGTCACAAAAAGCCTGAAAATAAAGTTGCAGATTTTTAAACAAAATATCTCATTTAGATGTTTTACGATTTACACAAAACTATTTTGATTATAGCACATTTTAATTATCTTTACACACCACATACTTTGATTGAAAATTTTATGACTATGAGCAGAATTCCAACGTAGATATATTCAATTCTATATACGATATTTTTTCAAGGGAATAAACTTTTGAAAGTGACGGTACACGTACCGGAGCGTTACTTATTCCACTTATGTACTTTTCCTTAGCATTTGCTCAATGACGAGAATTTTTTTCGCTCAAAGCGAATATAGGAGCGATAAGAAAAAAAGTAGGACAAAATGCATAAATTTCAAGCTTTCGGTCGAGCCAAAGAGTACGTTTTCGTTCGAAGTACAAATGAACGTAATAAGCAAAAAAAACGTAATTAAAAAGAAGTAGGAATGAAAAAAAAGAATAACCTCTCAATTGTGTACTGAAACCGAACTCTGGGCTCCCTTATCTACACAAATTTTCATCAGCTATTGGTTTTTGGTAGCATACACAATCATTACCCTAAGAATGAAACCACCCACGCGACATTCAGACCATAGAAGAGGGCTAAGGGAACAAGTGTTGTGACAACCCACGCAACTTTCTAGCACGACCATCTTATGAATGAATTCCACCTTAAATGTATACATAATATGTATATCGTTTAAGTATAGAAAACAGAGGAAAAAATTCCGAAAAAAAGTAAATTTATTTTTATAAATTAAAAAAAAACATTTGAATGAATTTTGTGTTTATCTGAACTTTACAAAGAATCGAGTATATAATTTCAAAATATTGACCGAAAATTTGTAACAAATACAACCAGGAACAGAATTTTTTTTATTAAAAAAAACTCTTTGAATGCATTTCATGTTTACTTGAACTTTACAAAGTATCGAGTATGCAATTTCCAAATATTAACGGAAAACGTGTAATGAATACATTCCGAAACAGAATTTTTTTTAAATATAAAATTTATAAAAAAGCATTTGAATGAATTTTGTATTTATTTGAACTTTACAAAGAATCGAATATGCATGCAATTTTCAAATACGAACTGAACATTTTTAATTAATATATGCAGGGACAGCAAAAATACTTCTACACCAACGAGATTACGAATAAATCCTGAAATTGAATTATTCATTATTTTCGCGCAGAGGAATCTTCTTCTGACCAATTTGATAATTTCTGCATGAATAATTAGTCGGGAATATTCCGCAATAGATTTTGTTCATTCGGTGATAATAATCAGACAAAAACGCGTCGAGGTTCTTTTTTTATTGATTATTTAAAAAGACTTGAAACTTCCAGTGGCTGGAGGAATTCTGTTGAAAAAGAAAAAAACAGGGAGAGAGAGAGAGTTTGAGGGGAGTGAATTTATGCTCGCGTAGTCTCGAAATGTTCAGCGAAGAGTTCGAACGGTCCTTTGACGAAGAAAGTTCAATAGAACTGCCCGATGTTCGCGTGTCGATCGCGTTTCTAAGCTCTGTGTACCTATTGGCCCGTAAGAATGGATGAACCCTTTCGCTGATCACGTGTATATTCGGAACGTTCCATTCTCCGGATCGAACCTTTGAGTTTACTCATTTACAACGCTTTACTCGAACGTCAAACATTTTTTCTTCTTCAACAAGTTTCCTTTACAGTGGCTTTAATTTAGAGAGGCTTATTAAGGCAGTACAATAGTAAAACCGTGTTGAGAAAGATTTTCTTAAAAATTTGTACAGATCGTCTTTAAGGTAGTTTTATTGGTACAGTTAAATCACAAGTTTTTATCTCAATTTATCTTCATACCATGTGGTTTTTAATCTCAAGTTTATTATGAAAAGTTGTTGCAAATTATTTCAAGAACATACTCAAAATTCACGATCATCTAAGGTGACATGTACTTGTTACGTATGTATGAAAATTGAATAAATTGTAATCTTATAGGATTGTTTTAAAAAACTTGAGGAAGCTTCTTTGAAGTACAATAAAGAGCTGAACAAAATTTCAGCAGTACGTTAACTCTACTCTTCACTTCTCTACTCTTGACATAATTTTTTTCGTATTTCTGTCAAAGATATTTATTGTCAAAAATCACTATTTTTTGCAGTCTTCCATGAGAGCACGTTTTAAACATTGCGATCTTCAACTCTTAATATCTTGACTTCTGGGTAGTGGAACTTGTTGAAATTTTGTACAGCTCTTTATTGCACTTCAAAGAAGCTTCCCTTAGTTTTTTTAAAAAAATCTTAAGATCGTGTTTTTTTAAATTTTTAGACATACGTAACAAGTACAGGTCATCTTGGATGACTTTGAATTTTGAGTATATTATTCTTGAAACAATTTGCAACAAACTTTTCTTAATAAACTTGGACTCAAAAGCCACATGGTATCGAAATAAATTGAGATAAAAACTGTTGATTTGACTGTACTGATAGAACTACCTTACAATGTAAATTATAGTAAATTAAAACACTTTTTCGCTGACTATAATAAAAAAATAATATTTATTTCGAAACCTTTTAAAAACTTTTCTTAATAAACTTGGACTCAAAAGCCACATGGTATCGAAATAAATTGAGATATAAACTTTTGATTTGACTGTACTAACAGAACTACCTTAAAATGTAAACTATACTAAATTAAAACACTTTTTCGCTGACTGTAATAAAAAAATAATATTTATTTCGAAACCTTTTAAAAGCTTAAACCAATAAAGGCAAACGTTGAAAGGGTGTGTATTTTTCAATATTGTAAATATCTCGAACCTTCCTTATTTATTTATTTATATATCTACTTATTTATCGAGGAAGCAAGGAAATAAAAGGTATACATACTATATAGAAATATCCGAGAAATGAATGGTCGGAAAAAGGGAGGGGGATGAGAAGAATATAGAAAATAGACAGCAGAGGGAAGAGCCGAGAGTTTATGGCAGTTCTCGGTATTTCTGAGAGAGCTCTCGGTCGTCGTTTCTTGCCCGATTCAGCAGGGGCGCCCACGCGGCATCCTTCCGAAGACCAATCACAGCGTGGTACGCAATTTGGCACGCACACACGATAAGCGGGTTTCGCTGTTTCGCACACTAGCCATGAGAAAGGCGCGCTCTCGTACGCATGGAAAATGCTCGTACGTAGGAATGAATGGGAGCGACGACGAGAGAGGCGAGCAGAAGTTCTCCCGCGATGAGGCGGACAAGCGAGCGGCGTGGAGAAGCATGAATGAAACGCGGCGGCACGTCCATTTTTATTTCTTTTTCGGCGTCTCCGGCCGCGTGCGTGCGTGTGCCGCGTCTTCGCGATATAAAATATCGTCGCACGCACCCTCGAGAAATTCTCCGCAGCCGAGAATCACTCCTGATGTCATCAGTCGGATTCTTGCCTCTCGAATTGCCAGTCCTTGCGCGTCTTCCACTCTCCTGGACCCAAAACCCCCGGTTTTTCCTTTCCTCCCTCAATCTCTCCCTCCCGCGCCCCAGCGCTTTCACTCTCCGCTCGATATTTTCCTTATTTTTCCATCCACACGCACGCGAGCCCTTTTTCACGCAGCACGCGGCTTCGAGCCGCAAATGCACGGCTCGACACCGGCCCTCTCGCGACCTCTGCGTTTCTTTACACACTTTATTCCACCCCGAAATCAATTCAATTATACAATCGCCAATTAATAACGTCGTCTTCTTTCTTTTTTCGTGTGAGAATAATGATATATATATTTTATTTTTTCGGGCTTGCTTTCGTCTTTTTTTTTTCTTCTTCTTTTGCTCGCTTTTCCAACGCGCACTCTCGCGGTATTTCGAGGGCCTTTCGATGAGATTCTTTGGTCGGGGCTGATCGAATCTTCTTCGATAGACACTTCGAGAATATGACACCACCGGCGAATAATGTTTGTGCGATTCTCTTTCGACGTGCGTTTTTTTTTCATTTTTTCTTTTATTACGACTATGATTCTCGTCGGGGTTTTCCTTGCGGTGGCTCGATACGTTCTTGAGTTTTATTTTCATTGAATTTTGCTTGTCAACGTGACTTTTCATAGACAATATTTGTTATGATTTTTTTTCGTACGAGCTTTTGGTGGTTAAAAAAGTATTTCCGGAAATTGAAGATTTATTACCGTAGTAACGATTTTGTATAGATCGAAGTGTCATTTTTGAGTAATTTTTATTATTTTTTCTCAACACGATATTTTTCACGGTTTTTTATACGAGTTTTTGGTGCGGTTAAAAAAATATTTGCGGAAATTGCAGTTTTTTTGCCGTAACGATTTTACAGATCGGAATGTGATTTTTGAATAATTTTCTTTCTTTTTTTGCCAGCACGACGTTTCTGAAATAATATTTATCACGAATTTTCGTACGAGTTTTTGGGTATTGAAAAAAAAAATTTCGGGAATTAAACATTTATTACCGAAACGATTTTGTATAGATCGAAGTGTAATTTTTGAGTAATGTTTATAATTTTTTTGTTAACACGATATTTTTTACAGTTTTTTATACAATTTTTGGTGGTTAAAAAATATTTGTGGAAATTAACGTTTTGTTGCCATAACGATTTTGCAGATCGGAGTGTGATTTTTGAATAATTTTCATTCTTGTTTTGACAGCACGACGTTGCTGAAATAATATTTATCACGAATTTTCGTACGAGTTTTTGGTGATTGAAAATAAATTTTCGGGAATTGAAGATTTATGACCGTAACGACTTTACAGATCGGAGTGTGATTCGCAGTGAACGGAAATACTTTGAGAATTTTGGTACAGTTTCGTGAACATATTTCGAAGTTATGGGAAAAAATTACTGATCGATTGAACAAAAAATGAGACGTGCCAGAATGGAACGTTCTCAGAGTGAACGGAAATAAAAAAAAACTTCGATCCGAGTTGGGAAACTAAAAATTACGCGCCGTTGGGTATACGCCGACGATTTCCGGTTTAGTGTCCAATGACTCATGTTATTAATAGAGACGATCCGAAATCCTCGGAGATCTTTGCCGCCGAGATCTCTCTATTCATTTTTTTTCGTACTGTGCGTCGAAATAAATCAAACGAATCGAAAAAATTGGTAAAAAGGCGATAAAAATATTCAGAAAAAATTCCCATAACTAAAAAATTATATAAAAATAACAATAATAAAATAAGAATAATTCATAAAATCACTGTAGAAATATTAGAAGAAACATATACAGTGAAATAATAATGGTAAAAGTTATAAAAAATATAGCAAATATGAAGATGACAGAAAATTGAAGAAAAAATATTGTTTGGGGTAAAAATAAAATAACATAATCAAAAATATATTTTTGGTTAAAAGAAATATGAAAAAATATTTGGGTGAGCCAGAAACTGAAAAAAAATCTTTCGAACATATCGATGTTGAATCGTCAACCATTTCGATTCATTGTTCTAAATCGCAGTGCTGAATAATTGAGTAAATCGCAGTGGAATATTCCGAAAAATGGGACATTTGAGATTGTTCGACATGCAACAGTGTCTTGACGCAGTCATCTATCATGGTAATAATTTTTAAATTTTTTTTTTCACCTACATCTTGAAATTCTCAATATTGGTAAAATATGAGCTTTTCGTATTTAAAAACTGAGTTGAAATGTTCACATTTTTCATAAGAGAATAGAAAAACACATACAGAGCCGGGTTACTGTTTTTCTTATTACTTTTGCTTGTAACGATAAATAGTCGCGTGAAAGACGTTTGAGACATAATTTCTTGAAAATTTGCAAAAATCATCTTTAATGTCATATTAAAATTTATATTAAATTTTATGAAATATAAATAAACATAAATTATTTTTTATTTTATAATAGTAAATCATGAGAGGACACTGTATATACTGAAAGAAAGACATGGTACTTTCAATGTAAATAACTCAAAAACGGCTTGTCCGATTTTAATAATTTTTTTTGTTTTGTTCGCTATAGTACAGGAGTGGTTTAGAAAAAAAAAGTTGGAACGACTCTAAAATTATACTGAGAGAAAAGAGTGATAAATTTTACTATAAAAAAGTGACAACTATACTAATTATTAATGAACTAATTATATTCTGTTTAGATTCTATCCTAAATATACTTTATTTTACGATAAACATACATTTAGTTATAAAATAATCAGCATAGTTGTGTATTTTATGATAAAATCCATTTCTCTCAGTGTAAGCTGAAAAATCGAAAAATCAAAAATTGTTGATTTTGTATATGTGAATCGATTGTGTAAAGTTTACCAGGTCAGCTATCGTTTAAGGTAGTTCTATAGGTAGAGTCAAATCAAAAGTTTTTATTTCAATTTATCTCCATATCATGGTTTTTCAGGTTAAGTCAATTAAGAAAAGTTGTTGCAAATTGTTTCAAAAACGAAATACTCAAAATTTAAGGTCACCCAAGGTGACTTGTATACTTGCTACGTATGTATGAAAATCAAAAAAAAATCATAATCTTAGGATTTTTTTTAAAAAAACTTGAGGAAGCTTCTTTAAAGTGCAACAAAGAGCTATGCTAAATTTTAAGAAGGTTAACCATCTAGATTTCAAGATACTTGTGATTGAAAATGGCAATATTTAACATGAGCTCTTATATGGGGGAGCAATGAAAATAGGGATTTTTAACAATAAATATCTCAATTTCTACGTGTTGAAACCTCTTCAAATTTGGTACACGTATGCGTAACATATCAAAGAATGACTGTACCAATTTTCAACAAAATCCTCCATAATCGATAAAACTATAGTTAAAAAAAATCCTAAATAAACGATAAAACTACAGAATTATCTTAAGGTAATCCTACCGTGGTTCTATGGTAAAAATGGTTTTCGATAGAATTTCTTAAAACTTTGTACATATGTTCTTTAACATGGTGCTCAAGTATGTGTCAAATATTAAAAAGTTTCTCTACCTAGAAGACGAGATATTTATTGTGGAAAGTCATATCTTTTTGTACCTCTCCATAAGAGCCTGTGTTAAAAAATGTGATTTTCAACATGAAATATCCTGATATCTAGATAGAGAAACCTTTCAAAATTTAGCACCAACCTTTATACAG